>JAQIXG010001741.1:0-20429 GCA_034700105.1 Oconnorella tubifera | reverse complement strand
CGTTAACCCCCTTAACCCCTCCCTTCGCCTACGCCACTGTTAATAAATATAAAATTTTAAACATACAATGTTTCGTCTTTGATTATTATTGACTTCGTTAATATGTAATGATTTTGTTCACTCGATTGATGTGAAATAAATGTAAATTATTATTAGATATTTAAACTGGATTAGCTCTAAAGTCGAAATCGAATTAAGCGTCTTACGAAAGGGTGCAGCAAATTTTATGCGTGATTTTCGCACAAGCACGCGCTCAAACCTGGTAACTCAAGTTCAAAGCCGTGAGCCATAGGACTATAACCGTTCAGATAAAATATAATATATATATATATTGATTTATACACGTATTTAGAATTTTAGAACATCTAATATGAATTTTTGTTATCATTATATCAGGGTTATTTTAAAATTTTAATTTATTTTCTGTGATTTAGATGTCGGATGTGTATTCAGGGGGTAAAACAGTTTTCAGCAAATTAGGATTGGGCATCGAACCAGAAAAGGTAGTATAATAATAATAATAATAAAAAGAATTAAAATTAATAATATAAAAATAATAAATATTAATATATAGATCTTTGTTCATCGCAAATCAGTGGATAGTACAAAACATAAACAAAGAAAAATAAATCAAATACCAATATATATATATATATACTATTCAATACAATCAATTTACTTTAACTAAAAGTTTTGTTTAAGTTGTTTAGATACAATAGCAAGTAACGAAATAATATTCTTAACATTGCAACTGAGCTGCAAGTTTCAATTTGAAATTACTGAAGATGCTAAAAAATCTGCACGAAAGAAATTCATTGAACAATAATAACTCTACTGCATTTAATTTATCACAACAACATCAATCGGCCTACGACACAAATACAATATTGATGTATAAATCAATATCAATAGGTGAAATAGAATTATTATTGACAGTGGCATAGCCACGTTTACACAAGGGGGGGGGGGGTTGGGGGTTCCTAAACAATTATGTGACGACCTTTTTTTAGGTTATCGCTTAGATTCCGGTCTCAGCATTTATGGTTACATTTGAATTCAAATCTATCGGAAAAATATGCATAATTTCGAGTGATTGTAACGATGCTCTATTGCATATTATTTTTTAAAATGAAATTAAATGCTCTAAAAATATAATAATATAAATGATAAAATAGCAATAAAATGATGATAAATTATAAGAAATAAACGTTCACGTTCTATATAGTTTTCATTATACTGTATATAATAGATGCAATTAATCGAGTTGATATTTGCAGTTTGTTATTATATATAAAAGCAAACTTGAAGATGATATTAGAAAATAACAATAAATTTTGTTCGAATTTTAGGGCAGTTGTATAGTTTGGTTTAATCTACTTAAGAGTGGAGAGGGAGACTTTTTAACAATGCATGCTGGCTGTCCAGTGTTAACAGGAAATAAATGGGGTATGTCGATAGACAGATAAACAGACAGACAGATGGACGGACAGACAGACAGACAGACAGACAGGCCGACAGAAGGGCGGACGGGTAGATGTACGAACAGACCGACAAAATGACGGAATGTGGATTGCTGAACGAACAGAGAGAGTGATAGAGACACACAAGATGCAAAGAAAGAGAGTTAGAAGGATACAGACAGAGATATGGACAGATTGACAGTTAGATATGGAGACAGACAGAATGATAGTGGATGGATGGATGATCTAAGGTGGATGGATAGATAGACGGATTAATTATTAGATGGATGAATTAATGGATGGATAGATATGCATAACTAAAGGGCTATTTATAGAGAGATAAAAACAAGAATAAAAAACTGCCGATGTGCAAATATGTAGCTACATAAGTGGATGAATAGATGAATGACCGATAGATGGATGAATGAACAGGTGATGAACCGACTACTTGATGAACGAATTAACAGATTGATAAGATAAAAAATGATAAAATGTACTATTCTCTGATAATCATTATTATTCAGTAAATTAACTATTTAAGCCAATTATTTACTGATAATTATATTGCAACACGATACAGACATTTTTCTTTCTATTCGTAATTTTATTTCTTTTTTTTCGTTTCAGTTGTAAATAAATGGTTTCACGAGATCGGTCAAGAATTTGTACGGCCATGTTCTTTGTCGAGCGAAGAATAATTATTTGTTCATTTGTTTAATTTTAGGGAATAACTAGTATAATTAAAGTTTAATTAAATTCAAGTTTAAACTAGTTTAATTAAATAATTTCATTAATTAGTTAATTATAAAATAATTTATGTAAAAATATCAATTGGTATGAACAGCAGATAAAATAGGTTAGAAATGAACTTAGTAACAAAATTACAAACAAAATTCTCTATAGACTATAATATTATTTACATAGACAAACGACATTGTTACCTTGTTGTACGTTGAGTTAAAAACTTGAAAAATTAGTTTAAAATATTGAATCTTAACATATTAATGCTACAATAGTTGTAAATATATACTAATAGATAAAGGAGATCGTTGTATACTTTATATTAATTAAACAACAATACTGAATATTCTTCACAATCACAACAAATATTTTAATTAGTAAGCCTAAAGTTAAACTACATAAAGTTTTTCAATTGTTTTAAAGACATTTAAACTTGTAAATAACAAAAAAGAATATGTTAAATACATCGTGACCGTCAAATCAGCCCCGACAACTCGGCCCCAACTGATAGTTCCTAGGGTTAGGGCTGGAGTTAGGGTAAGATTATGCTTAGGATTAAGTTATGGTTAGGATTAGATTTGGAGTTAAGTCTAGGTTAGTTTGAGTTATGGTCACTGAATGAATTAACGAGGCCGATTTGTCGGTTAATGTTTTGTCGTTTAATGGGCTGATTTATGGGGTTACCTAAATAGACAGTCTTTATCTATGATGAATCATTCGACTTGTTTCTCACAGAAACGTTCTTCACCACATCCTGTTTGATCGAATAAAGAAACGGATCGAAACAAATATTAAGAAACGCAATAAACACAACTATATCTCTCACGGAATCGAGGGACTGAAAACTTAAAATCACATAAAGCATCAAATGATAAACACTAAAAGGAGTCCAACAAACCACGAAGAAAACTATGACAAGAATCAAAGTCCTGATCATCTTCATCTGTTTTCTATTCACCACTTTATTAGATCCATTACTTGTGGTTGACCCTCGCGTTACAACGTTGCCAACTATATATCTCTCTCTAACAGTTTCCAGAATCTTCTTATAGAAAAAGATAAAGAGAGAAAGAGGCAAAGCAAAAGTGAGAGTAAAACTCCATACTCCGTAGAACCTCTGACTAATGGTGGGATCGTCCCAGTCCCACCAGGCGCACACTCCGTGGCGGACATCCACGATGGCAAGGTTTGGTATAACCGACGCCAGGAACCCGACCAACCAAGGGATTAAAAGTCCAAGGTGCAGCATCCATTTGCGGAAATATACCCTATGTTTTATAGGTCTAACTATCTTGATATATCGCTCGGCTGAGATAATAACAAGATTTACTACTGACCCGTACGCTCCGATTTCAATTAGCATCTCGCTGTCGAATAAACGACAAATTAGCAGCCCAAAGTTGCCAGTTAGGTATAATTTGAATGTTTTTAGTGTATACGTAACGACGAGAAATGTACAAGCGAATAAATCTAGACATGATTGGTTGATTAAGATGATGTTTGCGTCGCCTGTTTTTAAACTGAGTCGTTGATACTGGGCTAGCCCTAGAATGATGCAGTTGGCTAAGAAGCCCATTGAGCCAATTATTATCATTGCGCTGCAGTAGAAGATGTCATAGTAAAATGAAAGTTTTTCAGTGAAACAGTTGCTGTTATCAAAATGGGTGCAGTTGGTAATGTTGGGTTGTAATACGTTGAATGCAGTTGTCTGGTTTGTGGCATCATATGATGAAACTGTAGAAGTGTTTCTTAAGTAGATCATATTTATCTAGGTTTAAATAAGTCTGTAAATAAAGCAACAATTCTAATATAAATTTGATGAGTATCTTTTGTCTGAGCATCTATTGTTGATTTTAAGCATAAAAATTTCGAATACATTGGTAATATATTTCGTCTCAATAATTCAATATTATAATTCAATTAGAAATTAACAATTCAAACTAGCCTAAACAATTCGATAGCTTTCAATTACAATATACTGTATAATCATAATGTACGATATTCTAAATAATAATTTGTATATTTTTACAGTACTTTTATTGCTGTAATATTTATAGAAAATAACTCTTTAGTTTTAGATCTATAATCTAGCAATAATAAATATTCTGCTCCAATTCGCCTAATATACAGAGATATTTTCGCAATTATTTGCTCTATAATAAAATTATTTAGATAACAATAATTATCTAACGATAAATATATTTAACGTCTACTGATGAAAGAAACTTGACAAATCGAAACGAAGAAACTAAACTAAGGTTAATATATTATTTATAAACGCCTGACTAAATAAACTGATATCGGTACTATTTCAAGAAACGAGCCATTAGTTAATAAAAGAATAAAGAATCAGCTACTTTCAGTGTCGTTACACTGTGGTATACTACAACCCCTGTAGAGGCAAAAACATTTTTGTAATGCTAAACGTGTCAGTGTAGCGGTTAACCCCTCCCCCCCAATGTGATGATTTAATGAAAAAAATTGAGTTTGATAAAGTATATGGCGACGAAATATATATTTAATAAGTATCTAAATAATATAATATCAAAAATTGAGTGATAACCTAAAAAAAATCTTCAGATAATTTTTTTGAAGCAATCCCCCCCCCTCCTTAATTAAACCCTGGCTACGCCACTGGTTCTTTTAGTTAAAATTGTCATACACCTATCGTTTCAAACTTGATCTAGCCTAAGTGAAAAATTATCTCAAATTAAAAGGTCCATTAAGATAAAGTTAAAACAGAGAAATAATTGTTATTAAATGTAGACAGGAAGCTTATGAACGGATGAGGTGATTGATTTAATTAGATAATGGCTTCTAGACGCATTAATTAATTAACTTCAAAAAACTGTATGACGTAAATGTAAATGTGTAGGTTAAATTTGTAGGTTAAATCTGGCATGTATGTATGTATGCATGTGTGTTTGCGTTGGTGCGTGCGTTTGAGCGTATTTATGTATGTATGCATGTATGCATACATGCATGTCAAAGAAAGTTTTTTTCGTCAGCTCTATCTTATAGGCTATGTCCTTTATTACGAGTTACGTTAACATTATTTATTATTCATAATAAACTCAAATTTATTCTTAATGAACTAAATTAATTAATTAACACAACACAACGGAATATTTATATATTAATTTATTATCATAATTGCAGTTCATTTCATAAACAGTCAACAAAATTCATAAAATGCTAAACAGACAGAAAAGTAAATATCCTAATCTAAGCAATAAACATTTTGTGAAACAAAATTTCTCATATCCCATCCATACAAAATACTAAATAAGAAGCTATTAAATAATATGCGATCAACTTTTTTAAATTATCAGAATATTCTGCTGTATATGAATGAATTTAATATTTCATTTAATTCAAACAAATTAACCCTAACACAGCAGCTTTATATAAAGCACACGAAGGCCAGTACTAAACAACTATCACCGAAATGAATAATGCGCCTAATCAACAATAATGAGCAGCATGTATCATGCATCAGAGTTTAGTGACAACCTGTCTACAGACATTTGGTCTACAGACAGTTGGTCTACTGAGAGTTGGTCTATTGACATTTGGTCTACCGATATTTGGTCAACTGACATTTGGTCTACCGATATTTGGTCAACTGACACTTGGTCTAACCTAATCATTATTACAGTCTTAACCTAAAATATAACCCTAACCTTAACCCTGACGTTAAACTTTGCTCCAAACCTAACCCTTACACTAACCCTAATGTCGCAGTAGATCAAATATCGGTGGACCAAATATATGTAGACCAAATAACGAAAGAGCAAATGTCTGTAGATTCAAAACGATAATAAAGATGTTACTAACTTCATTCAATTGTAAAATATTCAACAACAAAAAAATTCTCAATTTAAAATAGTTAACAATATCTAAGACTCATCGATCCTGATCGATATTGTCACAAATAATGACATTCTGTTCTTGAACGACACTTAAATTTGTGTCAATGACACGCATATCGATCACATGACACTCTACGACACTATTTTCCTGTGCCGCTTTATCTGTCATAACTTTCCTTTGCTTATCACTGAAAGTTATTCGATGACCTAAGAAAATCGAAAGCAGTTTTCTTAACTTATTTAGAAACAAAAAATTGAACTTCATTTTTAAACAAAATACGCAAAAATCAGCTTAAAAAAAAATTCCAGTTAAAAATATCTTTATAAAGCTTTGTAATTCTTCTATAATAACAATATGTAAAAAAGAATCTGTGAGTAGTGAGTAGAAAGATAATCAATACTGAAGTTGACAACCAAACTAACGGGAAAAAAAAAATTCAAATCAGCATTAATAAAGTTTACGGGTGGTACCTGGACAATTGAGAGAGTTCTTGTAAGCTTTCGCTCTGCAGCAAGACCGACATTTATCAAATAAGCAAGTCAAACCCTGAGGAAAAAAATTAAAAAAGCTTAAGATTTAAAAAATATTTCAAATAAATATTATGCAATTAACAAGCTAACTAACTGATTAAGGAAATATCTAAATAACTCCTTGACTAATCAACACATTAACTAACTCATTAACTAACTAACTAACTAACTAACTAACTAACTCACTAACTAACTAACTAACTAACTAACTAACTAACTACCTAACTAACTCACTAACTAACTAACTCACTAACTAACTAAATAACTAACTAACTGACTGACTGACTGACTATCTAACTGATTAACTAACAGATTGATCAATTAACTGACTGATTAACTAACTAACAAAGTTACAAATTAACTAATTAATTAATGAACCAATATAACAATCTAATCAATTAACTAACTAACTGATTAACTAACTATTGACTGACTAACTAACAACACTGACTATGTAATTAACTAACTAAGTAGTTGATAACTACCCAACCAACCAACAAACCAAGCAACCAACCAATCAACCAACCAATCAACCAACCAACTAACCAAGCATATATAACTCTCACATCCAGAAAAACCAAATCTAATTTCAAAATCTCTTTTAACAACCTTCGGATTCACGCAGCTATTACACTTCACAAATTTATCTGGATTAGGCGAAAAGTTCTTGTTACTATTCTTCTTCAATTTTCTAAGTTTATTTTTAGACAGCTGCGTCTGATTGGTCGATGAAAGGATCATTTCCATTGGACGTTTCATTATTTCTCGTTTCAGTATCGTTTCTTCAGTGGCCGGTTGGAACGGACTGAAAATTAAAAAAAACTATACCCTAGAGAAGAAATTATTAGTGCGCCTGACTCATAGATCATTGGTTAACTTAGACTATAAAGTCAGTTACCCTAAAAAGTTATAACTTAAACTACATAGTAAGTTACACTAATGACTATAGTCACTTACTCTGGTCTCACATAGGGCTGACATAACCAATAAGGTTTAGACTGGGAATCATTCGGTTGAAAACTTTCAGGATTTTCTTCGTACACTTTAATGTCAGACTAATTAACGCGAAATAAAAGTAATAATTAAAAGTATATTCAAAACAATAGTAACTAGCATTTATATATGGATAAGACGCATTAGTCATTTGTTCAAATGCAGACAATAAAATCTATTAGATTTAATTCTAACACATTTTATTTAAATGTTATATATTCTAGGTTACATATTTTTATAAATTTAATATATTTTAGGTACACCTAATATACTTTATGTAAATCTATTGTGTTCAATCAATTAGATAAAATATTATTCTTTTAAAAAATGACTAGTATTCACTACAAGATCAACATATTGTTCGGGCAGCAAACTAATCAGAAAGTCATTAGTTTCGTAATTAATTACCTGTGAAATTTCTTGTAGTTTTTCGACTAAAACTAAAAGTTCTTCGACCGTTTTAGAAAGGCTCAAATTTTCTCTGAACTCTAAATGAACCAATAAACTGCAAAAGGACAAACATTACAATTTCTCATCAATCTGACATCAAATATTTTGCATCATTTTATACCTAAAAGCTAATAATCAAAAAGAAACCACATCGAATTTATCCTTTAATTATGAACATCACATCATCATCAGTCAAGGCCCGTTGGAGAAGTGGTTAGAGCGCTGGATTTGGACGCGACAGATCCAGGTTCAAATCCCGGATAGCTCACTATTTCTCTAACTAGCTGCATACTTTAGTAAGACACTAAATTGACAACTACATCTTTGACATTATTCATATAATACTGTAATACAAACGTTAAACTTAACTTGATGCACCCTTTAGTAAGACGCTTAAATTAACAGCTACGTCTGAGACATCATTCATACAATACCGTAATCCAAACGTTAAACTTAACCTTAACTTAGCCTATAATGACACTAACGCGTGATGAAGTAGTTTGAACAAATGTCCCCGGACAAAAGACATCGGACAAGGGTGATGTTGAACCAACTGGAGGTACTCCCTTGCTAACTGACATACGGGTAACGTTAAACCAGAGAATAAAGCCGGGTTATGAAGATTACCCTCTGAAAAAATCGGTACCCCGACAAGACAACCATGAATAAATTTACCTGACAAAATGGAACTGAATACATTAACCCGACAACATGGAACTGAATACATTAACCAGACAAAACGATCCTAAATAAATTAACCAGACAAAACGACCCTGAATAAATTAACCCCACAAAATAGGGTTAATGTATTCACAGCCTAATGATTAATTAATTGTATTATTAATTAATTTAAGAAATAAAAATTTAGTACCAGCAGTCATAACACCCTGTACACCAGTTTCTGCAAGACACCGTGTAACATCTTCCATATATTGTATATTGCCATTAGCAAACACTGGAATATTTACACTTTTCCTAAAATAAAAAATCATTTTCATACATAAATTTAAATTTTAAACTACACCTTAACAGTAATTAACTTGGCTGACTATCATCACTGTCTACTGATTATAATCATTATGTCTATTATTGTCTAATGATACTGTTTGTAACTGAAGTAACATAAGTTAAACATTAACCAGTTAATAAAATACTGATAGACATAATAATTAATGTACTGTTATTACTGTACTGTTATTACTAACGAATTCAATCATCCATCCATCTATCCATTCATCCATCCATCCAATCATCCAACCATTAATCAATCCAATCATTCATCTATCTACCTAAATGTGCTTAACGTAGCCATCTAAATAACTATCTATTACAATTATCTATCTAAATAACCAACTATTCCAAAAGAAATTAGACACGATTAACAATCATTAATTCTTCAAGCATAATCATGTAAAACCATCCGACAAACAATAAATGAAATGAAATATATTAACAGTTAACCTAATGGCGGTAATTTGATCCCAGTTAGCCAGACCAGTTAAAGGTCCCTTCTGTTCCCTCGTTCTACCATGTACCGTTAACAGCTAAATTAATTAATTATTAATTAACAATTATCCCAAAAATACAACTCTACATTAATGTACAAAATGACTTTCAAAACAATTCATCTAATTTAAAGTTAAACTATGTTAAGCTAGGATTAAGTGTAATTTAATGTTAGTTGTAATTTAAAACAAAAGTTATCTTAAAGAAAATTAGTTATATCAGATAAAAGTTCATCAAAATTTACCTTAATCTCAAATTAAGTCAACCTAAAGTTACGCTTAATATAAAGCTAGTTATGATAACCTGAATACGATACAATTAATTACAAGTCAAGGCTCGTTAGAGAAGTGGTTAGAGCTCTGGAGTCAAAAACAATACGTCCCGATTTAAATCCCGGATAGCTCACTATTACTCTAACTTGCTGCACCCTTTAGTAAGACGCTTAAATTGGCAGCTACGTCTTTGAATCATTCATATAATATGGTAATCCAGATGTTAAATTTAACTTGCTGCACCCTTTAGAAAGACGTTTAAATTGACAGCTAGACATCTATCATATAATACGATAATCCAGATGTTAAACTTTTTTACGTATTTATTATCAATCAAAAGTTACAGTAATTCTAAACCACAAAAAGCCAATCCCAATCTTTACCTGTGCCCCTGCCTTCTCTAACATCTGTGCATACTTAATGCTTCTATCAACGTCTTCAAATATTCGTAACTTACAAGTAACTGGTACTTTTAATTCTCTGTGACAAAGACTCACTGAAACGACACAAAGATAAAATAATATGCTAGATTAAATGATAATTGGTCGACAGATATTTGGTCTATGGCAAATCGTCTAAATTCGGTCTACCAAACATTCGGTCTCACCATAATCTTAATGTCTTGGTAGACCAAATGTTGGTAAACCAAATGTCTGTAGACCAAATGTCTATAAACCAAAAGTTTGTAGACCAAATGTCTCACCAAATTTTACGAATGATGTCATTTATTTGATCAAACTGTTTAACGCAGTATTGCGTTTCATTATTTTGTGCAGTTTTGCTACAAAATAAAGATACATATAAATATATAGAGAGAAAGAGTACCCATGTCGTACAGTAGATCCCAGTCATCCTGCAAAAAAGCCCCGTAGTGGCCCCTCTTTGCGATACTTTGTGGACAACCTAGATTGAGATCAACCGCGTTACAAACGCCCTCTACAAGCTTAGCGGCGTTCAATAAAGTCTCTGGCTTATTCGCACAAAACTATGAAAAAACAGACCGAGCATTATAAGAGATGGAAAAGTATAATATTATGGTTTTAACCGTTTTGTAAAATTTGTCTAATCATAAAGAAGCAGAATATATAATACTGAAAACAGTCAAAATAAAAACTGCGGAAATCGAATTTGAAATAAAACTAGTAACGAAGAAATAGAAATAAAAAATAAGAAAGGGTAAAGAAAATATGTATAAGGAATCGGATTTATCTTTGCTGGCTTAAAATTTATCAAAATTTATCCTTGCTGAATTAAAATGTATAAGAATTTATCCTTGCTGAATTAAAATGTATAAGAATTTATCCTTGCTGAATTAAAATGTATAAGAATTTATCCTTGCTGGTTTTCGATTTATAAGATTTAATCCTTGCTGATTTAAAAATTTATAAGAATTTATCCTAGATGGCTTTAAATACATAAAAAATTATCCTTGCTGGCTATAAATTCATACCAACAATACCCCCAGTTTAACTAACTTTCCAAAATCTCCCCTTTTACTATCTCTCCTGTGCTGACGTGTCTTCACAAACCTGCACAATTAAAGGCCTATCTTCCTCACAACTTGCCATAGACTCCCTACGATATCTTGCATCCCTCACAAACACAGACGCGTGAAGCATTGGAGTGTAACAGAGCTGAGCCCCGTACCTCCGACTGAGCAGCCTCCATGCCAGCTCACTCTGGTCAACCATCGGTGCGACTATCAACTGTGCGCCGCGCAAAGACTTGCGCCAAAAATCGAACCCTTCGTGTTTTACATTAGCCATATCATTAGCCATATCA
This sequence comes from Oconnorella tubifera, assembly GCA_034700105.1. Classification (NCBI taxonomy): domain Eukaryota; kingdom Metazoa; phylum Annelida; class Clitellata; order Enchytraeida; family Enchytraeidae; genus Oconnorella; species Oconnorella tubifera. The sequence continues at coordinate 8,822 of JAQIXG010001741.1, read as the reverse complement.
TTAGCTATATCGTTAGCCATATCAAGTTGTTATCAATCTTACGTAGAGCCAGCAATCTAAATCAATGGCAGATATAGTATATACATATATAAACAAATAGATATAAATACATTAAATCAATAAATTGCAATAAATAGATAGATTAATCAATAGATATAGTATATAAATATATAGGAGAGAGGTTGATTTCAGAAGTGTAGCCAATTAATTCTAGTTTAGAAAGGCTAAATCTTTAAAAAATGCTCCATAAAGGTATTACTATTTCTAGGTTTAGGAATTAGGAGTGGTTTTAGTCAAAAGTACAAAACACACGTTTATTCAATAATTTATAATATTGGCTCCATTTCGGTTGGGCACCTCACCGAGTTAGGGTTAGAGATAGTTTAGGATTAGATTTTGGGTTTAGATTGTAACAACTAGAGTCATTATTAAGGTTATTGAGACGGATCAGACAAAGTTTAAAGTTATTTTCAAAAAATTTAGTTGATTTTTATTTTTATTTGTAAACAATCGCCAGTTTTATAAGCGATATTAAAGAAACACAAAATAAAATTGATTTTTTTATCAAAACTGTTCGTAGTAGTTTGAATTTTGCGATTAGACTTGTTTTATTATATTCCTCATTCTTTCTTCAATATGTCGCCTTATTTTTATTTTAAAAACTACAAGAGGTGCGTAACCGAAGCCCCGCATGTTTCAAGTTCGACAAAATATATAAACTAATAATATATAACTGTAATTAATTATATTACATACAATAAAATAACGAAAAATTAATGCGAGGGCTTAATAAAATAACTTCCATTTTTTCTGAAATATTTAAATATAATTAAATATTTAATTTAAATAAATAAATAAAATTATTTACAAATAAACGGGGAAGCCCGCAGGAAATAATTTGCAGTGCTACCATTACAAAAAAGTAAATTCTGCAATGCTACCACCTTTTGTGGTGGTAGCACTGCAGAAGTGGTAGCACTGCAGAAGTGGTAGCATTGCAGAAACTTCATAATTGGTAGCACTGCTGGCAAGCCTGTAGTGCCACCACTGCAAAAAGGTTTGACAGCAGTGCTTCCAATACAAAAAGGCTTGACAGCAGTGCTACCAAGACATAAAGTCCTGATAGCTGTGCTACAACTATAAACAAGACCTGACAGCAGTGCTACCACTACAAAAGCTTTGAAAGCACTGCTACCACTACAAAAAGTATTGACAGCAGTGCTACCACTGTAAAAACGCATGACAGCAGTGCTACTATTATAAAGCTTGACAGCAGTGTTACCACTACAAAATGCCAGAATGAGGCATCAGAAACTATCAAGTAGTTAGTTATTATATTTCTTTACTGATCATTTTAGTCATTTTTTGCGTTCTAAATAAATGTAAGAACTTCTAAGAACTTTTTAGTTTTAATTCGCATTGAAGAGGGGAGGGAGATAACACACTTTTTTAAATGTTAATCTTTCAGCTTTATACAACAATCACTTCAATTAACGGGGAAGGGGTTAATTAGATTTTATATAAATGTGCACATTAGTATTAGTATTTATTTGAACAATATTACACACTTCATAACGTAAGAAAATTTAAATAGGTTACCAGAAAAAGACGAAAAAATGCTCATAATACATACTACATCAGGCGTATGTGCAGATAAGAAGATATATTATTATAATATATATCTTTTTATTTGCACATAGATCTAATATAGAAATAATAATAAAAGAATCAATTGGTGTGTAAGCGAACAAAAATCAATCAGTCTTTTAAATTATCAACACATTACAGCATTCCAGCATAATTTGTATGGACAGCCAATGAATTAAACTAGTAATTTGCTCCCATCAATGGTATTATTTATCGTTCATTATTGTATAGTGTCAAACGTTTAGAATGTTAATATTGTAATAAGTCTTCAATACAAGTGACTACGACTTATTGTAATAAGTCTTCAATTTTTCCATTTATTGCTGTGCATCTATTATTAAATACAAGTGACTACTACGACTTATTTTCTTTGCGGTTAGTTTTGTCAGCAGTTTGTAATTCGTAAAAATCTGCCAAGTCATTCTGACAATCGATAATTCAGCAATTCTACCTGTCTCATTTTAAGATCTGCATTCAGTAATGCTCGAATTTTTTAAGAAGATGCAGTGTCGGATCAAAAATGATTTTATCACGGGGATCGGTAGATTCAATACCGTAGATGTCCTGTTATTAGCAAAAGAAATATTTTATATTTTTTGACAAAACGAAAAACAAGCTACAATCTAATCTTACAAATCTAATGTTACAATCAATTGTAACCTACAATCTAATGATCGATTCGCTAAAATATTTATTTACTAAACACTAATAAAAAAATTTAAAAACAACGTTTTTAAGATGGACTAAAAAGAAGAAATTGATTGATTAATTACACTTAATCATCGCGTTATTTCGGTGATATGAGCATGTTTACATGCATTGTCATCGAGAGCAAGCCTGCCTATAAAATTCGGAAGCGATTGGATAAGCAGAAGTGGTCGAATATTGCGTCAAAAGATTTCGCTTTTTTTGCGAACAGACAGACAGATAAGAAAATAAGAAAATAAGAAAAACATTGTAATAATAAAAAATGACGCGTGCAATGTTTTAAAATGGTTAAATTGCAGTTATCAATTTAAGCGCCGTACTACAGGGTGCAGCGAGTTAACGAAGTGCTATGCACCTAAAGACTCGATCCCGTGACTTATCTCTTTTTGGTTCCGGCACTATATCACTTAGCTACTATGTAGGCTTGTAAACTAGCTGCATAAAGCTGACAAACATACCGTATTTTTTTTTATAAATTTAAATTATTTCCTTATATTTAATATTACGACTTTTAACGTCTACTTTTATAAAAAAATTAAGCCAAAAAAATATATAAAATTTAGGGGGTAGATAGTAGATACCCTTACTTAAACCTCTCTCTTAAAACTAAGTAACTCTCTCTTAAAACTAAGTAAGAAAGATTAAAGCCTTGTCTGATGTATTATAGTAGCAAGCATAATCATTACAAAATACAGGTGATATAATACATGTGAAAAATCATGTCTCCTGGTTGCAAATCTGAAAACCCACTACAAGATTTTACAATAGGCGTTATTGGCTTAACCTAACCCTAACCCCTTCCCTTTCATAATAAAATCGTCCAATCCTCTGCTATATATACACACTAGTCCGTAAGAAGCGCTTGTAGCGAAAAGCTTTAGGGGTTAGGATTAGGGTTAGGTGAAGCCAACAACGCCTATTGCAAAATCTTGTAGTGGGTTTTCAGATTTTACCCAGGTTGCAACAGATTAAATACTACAGACAGATTAGTGCACATAATATTATCCTTCAACATTATTGATCCAGTAATCGATAAAATAATTCAACTATAATTACGTGAAACAGAGAAACACTCTAGAAATAATCAATGAGAATAATATGTTTTGTATTGAGAAATATAATTGTTTATGAGAAGGATTTTACAGTAAAAATGAACTTAAAAAGTATATGATTAAAAAATTAAATCATATTAAAAAGTCTTTGTCATAGTGTTAAATTTTGATTTTAATACAAAACTGTATTGGAAAATCTAACGATTTTTTAGTCGTTAAGCTGTATTGGAGAAATGAAAAATGTATAAATTATCTGTTAATGATTGTTGACCACTTGTTATAACGAAACAGTTTAGTAGCTTATAAAATTACAGGCCAAGGCAAAATTCATCAAGCGTGTAAAAACGTTTTTTGTACTATATTAAGCAAACATTAAGAATATAAATGCGATCCACTGTGATATCGTAATGTACTTAGAACTTGCATGTTTTGCAGTTTGTAAAAATCTCAATGCAAATCTCATACTCCATTCACATGCATAATAATATAAGAACTAAACAGGATTAACTCAAATAGGATTAAAATAGAATTAAAGGCGAGAAGAATACAGACTCGTTTTTCAAAAATATTTATTTTAAATCGAGTGGCAGACCTCGGCTTAATAGACCAAATAATTGAAATATAATATTGCACTTTAGGATTAGGCCTAATACTCGTATAAAAATATGGTAGGCCCTATTGACTTAAAATACTTAGAATTTTGAAGTAGCTTCTAGTCTCAAGTGGTTTAAGAACTCAGACCTATAGATAGATGTTGCTGTCACCTAAGTTTGCATTTGAAAGTGTACATTTTATTGTACAGTTTATTAATAGAGAATCTGCACTTACTGGTGTTGTTCAGTCAATTCCTGTTTGAAAGAGTTCGCTTCAATTCTCTATTCTATCTGCTTCTAATTTTTTCTAGTATTATTTTATTTTCGATAATTTTCATATGCGAGCAAGCAGTACATGAGTAGTGAAATTCTGAAAAACACTGCACAAGGAGTTCTCAATTTAAATATTAACTAAATTTATAGGTTAAAATAACATTGAAATGCTATTTTTTAAGCAATTTTTAATGCTTTGAAATGAATCGCGAATAAATTTTAACTATTCAAAATATAGTCACAACTTAATTCAGTGTTTGCACCATAGATTATGATGCTTAAAATTATGATCTTATATTGCAGTATACAGTTGGCCTCCGGTATACAATATACGTTGTATTTATTTTGTATTCATACTATTTAATACAATATTGTATAGGCTTATATGCTTATATCAAAATAATGAAGAAAGTATGCATTTTAGCGGTCAATAAATTCAAAATTGAATAATCTCTATAATCACGTGTTTAACCGACGAGAGATTTATAAAAAAATTTGAACAGAATATTTTCGAATGAATTATACTCATCATTATAATATATTACAATGAATTTGAATTATTAATTTGAAACTTTGAACGTTTGTTATTTTTACTGAAAAACATAAATTAATTAATTAATAACACGTATAAAACAATTAATATAAGTCTATTTTGAAATTTAGTACAAAGTTTAAGTAGGCTAAACTATAGGCGCAATGAAAATGTTGAATATTTAAAATTATTGTAAAACTAAGGATGGTCTTATAAATTTAGCACGCATTTACCGTAGGCATACTATACGTTTTAAAGTAATAGTAGGACTAATAGCATTTGCATGCAATTCACTTTTAGTTTAGTGTATTATAAACACCGGGATACGGTACAGATAGGGTCTTGGTTCGAATCTTATTGCATGAAATGAAAGTTTATAGTATACCAAACTTGCGTTTTCTTTAGAAAGTCCCTTTATTTAAAGACAGCTTTCTGTACAAACGATACACCGTATCAATATTTTGACTCGCAATAAAACAAATTCGAAACAAAACTAAAACAAATATGAATAAAAATAGTAAACAAAAAGAAATTCGAACGCTGTTTCACTGTTATAATAACTACTCGGCAGTTTTTTTCCTTTTAAAATTAAATTCTTTAACATGATTCGTCTTATTGTTCAACAGTAAATATATTACGCCAAAAAACGCTGACCTAGGTTCTGCGCTTTATTTATAGTTGCAAATTTTAACGCGTTATTAGTAATAAATCAGCCATGTTTATGCAATGAAAGAAAACCGGCCATACGTAACATCATGATGCAGCAATTTTGGTCATTTAATCATAGACATAATGAATGAAATTTACAACTGTTACATTTGCCAGCAGTACTATTTTGCAAAGTCATCGATAATTATTGCAATAAACAGACGCTACAGCAGCCGCCATTTTCTATAGGGCGGATGTAGAAATAATTTCGAGGGGTACAACTTTAAAAATATATAAATATTTCGATGTTTAGTCAAAATTATGTTTTTTTTTCTGGATTTAAAAAGAGCAACTGTATTTCTAATACATTTTTTAAATTAAAATTAAATAAAAATGATAAAAGTGCGATTAATCCATTATAAAGCGTATTATGTTTACTTATTAAATAAAAAACAAAGAAATTATGGTATACTGTTAGGCCTGTTATTAGCGACGCTCATTCATATAATGTATATATAATGTTTATTTTCTTGAAAAATAAATCAATAATAAATAAACAGATAAGAAATACATAAATACATAAAGAATACATAAAGTAATTGTATTCTATAATAGCCTGTTACTAAGATATACACAATACTAATAACATTCAACTAATATATACCATGCAATATATATTTTTGGTATATATTCCCCCAGTGATACTTTTGCGATCTCTGGGGGGTGGGGGAGTTAAGGGCGCTGCTTGCCCCTCATCAACGAGGATCTAAGATCTCATATTTCTTCCACGCACTAGATAAAAGTCCCAGTTATTCACACTGGCTTGTCAGCCTGGCTGCCTGTTGTAGTTTGTTATATAAACGCCTGACTGTCTGGGTTAGTGCATTAGTTCACTGTGATAGATTTGAGAAGCTAAGTCATATTACAACGTCATTCCATCATCGTCTTAAAAAGGTAAGAAGTTGTTATTTGACATTCATTTTATTCGTTTATTAGCTTATTGATATAACAAACTGGTGATTATAATTAAGCTTTTCTTTCTACTGTTCAGCAGACAAATAATGCAGAAGTTTTTGAATTTAATTTTGAAATTAGATGCACAAGTCTATTAATTGTGTTGTCCCCTCCCCCTGGTATTGAATTTTGAAAGTATATTTTGACATGTATTAGAATGAATTTAAGCAGTTCCCTCCCCCCCGCATCCCCTCCAAGTAAATTTAGTGCGTCCCTCCGCCCATGAATTCTTAAATTATTTTTTGACACGTATGAATTGGAATGAATTTTAAGCAATTTGGTCTCCCACCCACGAAAAGCATGCAGTCAGGCACAGCGAAGTTTTGTGAAAAGATTTTTCGAGAAGAAAAGACGTGATAACCTAAAAAGGACACATGTTTTTTTTTAAATTTCCCTGCCTCCGAAAAGTTCACATAACGTCTATGAGCTTATAGTCAGCTGAAGCTGTTAACTCTAAAACGTTCTGGTTTTGTTTGTATTAGCTTCAATAGAGCAATTCAGTAATCATGACTTGCAAGCTGACTTACTTCAACGGTAGAGGTCGGGCTGAACTTTCTCGCTTGATTTTGGCTGCGGGTAACCATACTTATGAGGACCACCGCATTGAACAGGCCGACTGGCCATCAGCGAAAGAAAGTAAGTTTTTAGAGAATAAATATTACTTATTTTTTGCTTTTTAAAAGTTAAATACTGGGAGATTAAGTTAATTTTTGAAAAATTAAAAGATAAATACAGGGACGTCAACTTTTTCCAAGAGTGGGAGCAAAACAATTTTCAAAAAAACGGTGATGACCTTTTTTCTTTTTTTCATTCTCGTGCAATTTTGTCTAGATTTTAACTGGTTTTTCTTATTGCTGCTATTGCACATGATATACTAAGATTATTAATTCAGGTCTAAAATTGTTAATTTTTTTGAAGAAGTAGTAATGAATGTGGTGACTGTTTTTTACGTAAGGTGCACCATTCGGTCAGTTGCCTTTTATCGAAATCGATGGATTTAAGTTCAGTCAGAGCAACGCAATCGCAAGATATCTAGCCAAAAAATTCAGTCAGTTAATTTAATTACTTTAGTAATTTTATTGATTTAATTATTTTAAGTATTCTATAATATTATTTTTATGTCAAAATTATATTGATAATATAAATATCTTTATATTTATATTATCTTCATTGATTTTTTAAACAAACATGTGTAAATATTAAAAATTAGACTAATTAAGCTGAAAAATAAATTTTTTAAATTTTATTTCTTCGCAAAAATGTAATGCATTCAATTTTATTTCTTAAAGCGATGAATTAATAAGTAAGTAAACTTATGAAAAGGCAGTAGGTAAATTTGTAAATTTTTTACAAATGAATTTTTTTGGACATTATAATTTCTGTTATAGTTTCACTACAATTTATTTTATGTCTGTTATTATCTCAGACTTGGCTGGCAAGAATGATAAGGAACAAGCTCTGGCTGACATGGTGGTGGATTGTTTCGACGATGCTGGAAAAGCAATTATAACATATGCCTTTGAGAAAGACGAAGCCAAAAAGGTATTTTTTTTCAGTCAAATATTTAAACTTTAAAAATAGTGGATCAGTGTTGTTCTGGCTTAGATCAGCTTAATTGTATTTATCCTTGTTGGCTGAGATCACCTTAATAGTATTTATCCTTGTTGGCTTAGATCAGCTTAATTGTATTTATCCTTGTTGGCTGAGATCACCTTAATTGTAATTGGATTCCTGGAAATCCGATACAATGTGTCCCAATTTTTTTTAAATAAAAATGCTTTAAAAGTAAATAAATAAAATTGCAGTCTTTTATTAGATTGTATTATTGTTATTCAGTAATAGTTTTATTAACTTTGCATAATTTTTTAATTTAATCTTTTAGTTCCAGAGACCCGTTCAATTACGGTCATTATTATTATTAACTTTTTAAAGGCCGAATTAAAGAAGAAATACTTAGAGGAACAGCTCCCTGCCTCAATTGTAAATCTGGAAAAACTTCTTATTTCTAATAACGGTGGAAATGGATACTTTGTTGGTGACAGTGTAAGTTACATAAATTAATTTGCTTTAATATTTCGTGTTGTTGAATATTCTCATTCTAATTCTTGAAGAAGTAAAATTATTTTTCTGTTACAAATCGGAACTCCAAGATCATTTTTTGATTTCAGTAAAAGTTTACTTTATCTCAAACGTTCTGTACTCTGTAGTAAGACGGGTGCTAGACTGTCCGAGACATCATTTGTATAATACAGTAATCCAGACATTAAACTTAACTCGATGCACCCTTTAGTATGACTCTTAAATTGACAGCAACGTCTCAGACATCATTCATATTATATAGTAATCAGGCATTAA
>JAQIXG010001740.1:0-20439 GCA_034700105.1 Oconnorella tubifera | reverse complement strand
ACAAATCTCATAAAAAGAAAAATTAGAATAAGTAGTTCAATGTACCTTGATATTTTTTATTTACTTTCAAGACGTGTATAACATTAGTAATTCTGACTAATATTTCAATGTTTAATAGCCCACTGCTTTGCAAGTCGAGGATCTTTCACGAATGTGTATGGCCTATTTAATGAATTTTAACACTCTCTAAGCATTTTTATTACAAGGAAAAAGTTTAAATAAGCAGATATAGGTATTAATTACGCTAGAGCTTAGTTATTACAATTTTAGCTTGAATAAAGTCTAAAAAATTGCTGCACTATTAACTTATTGCAATAATTTTCAATATGAAAAGAAGCGGATATGTAATCTAATTTTTTTAAAATCTGACGTGCTAGGAAAAATGTAACTAATTCAAAACAAGTCATTAGTTATGATATATATTTAAAATATATGAACAGTTTTGAAACAATTGATATCATGCAGACCAGTGTTATCTTATGTCGTTAAATTGTTGTAAGTGTTTTGCAGCATTGACTGAATTACATACCAGTAGCTGTTTTTTTCTTAACTTGTTTTAATCAAAATTGAATGAGATCAATAATAATAATAATAATATTAAAGAGAAAAAATAGTAGGAGAAGGGGGAAAGCAAGAAAAAGAGGAAGGGCAGGAAGAAGGATTTCTTTGTAAAATGTTGATGTTGCCTTATTTCATATGGATATTTTTTTATGTTGTTAGCACACAGTTAAGTTGGGATACTGATATCAGCATTCTGGCTGGTCTAGAGATTTATGTTAAACTCAAGGACACACCTATCTTTACACCGAGTGCTAATATAACGCACAATCTTGTAAGTTGATTCATGCGCAGTTCATTAATTATATAGATTACATTAATTGATTATAAACGGCTATGTCCTACGAGTGGCGGATCTTACAACAATAATTGGAGGGTCAAAATATTTTGGGCTATAATCTAAACACGTAAAATGTAGTTTTTTTAACTAGTGAAAAGTATTTCGTATTAAAATGTATGTTATATTTTGTAAATATATGTTCAACAGTTTAGCAATATCTGTTGGTAGAAGATTCAAAAATTTCAACAATTTTGTTCTCTTATAAATTATGCTAATATTTCTTTACAATCATTGTATTTTAATAATTGGCTAAATATTGTGAGTACAAAACGGTCTTACATTCTTTGAGGTAACTCCCCGTCCCCCTTAGTGAAATCCTGGATATATGCCAGTATTTATTAAAATACCGAAGATTGGTGCAAATGTCTTTAAAAATATCACAAAAGAAAAACTGTATATGAAGTATACCAAAAAGTCGTCAAATGAAAATATCTCACAAGGTTATACCAACCCCATATATACTGTCACTCCCTCCCCTCTCTCACTACCCTATTTAGAAAGAAGGAGAGGGGGGGGGGGTTATTTCCCGGCTTCTATAGTCTTAACTATCTCACTGATTTCGTGAAATTGCAAGATGATTAATAACACTCTTAATGTAAACAACATTAAAATTAATAAAAGATACTACCGCTATGTCGGCATTTAATAGATATAAGTAGAAGTATAATTAAATATTATTAAACTAACAGGCAAAAAATTCTTATCAGTATGAGATCACAAGCGGTAAATGGTATTATAATGACGCTTGTTCGCTCAATTGTCTTATTAATTATGGTTATAAATTTTCCTTTGAAGTTAAATACTCAAATTTGCATACAATAAAGAATTACATTAGTATATATCTAAGCGAGGGAATGAGTTAATGGAAGTTAATCTCTACGATCTTCTTTCTGGCATTCAAAATTTAATGTTCGTTGTAACATATTATAATCCAAACAGATTTTTTTCTGCTCCCCGCCCTATAGTAGTAAGCTGCGCTCAAACTGTTGGATTAGGAGTGGGGTGGGGGGGGGCCCGAGGGGGGAGGGGGTGTTCATGATGCTTTCCGATAAATAGACTTCTAAATTTAATTAGTAACATTTTTCCAGCGTTAAATCAGACCTAAAATCAGAAAATTCGATTCAATTTTTAGCGATGATTAAAATTCTGTGGTATTTTCTTAAACACGGTTCACACCGGTATTGGGGAGCTCGACCCGAAAAGTCGATTCGAAAAGTCGCGCGATTCTGTCGGGCGCTCTGTCGGGCGCTCGACGCGCGACTCAACCCGCTACCCGATCCGCAGGCGTGAATAGCTTCGTGCTTATAGCAGTGTTCGTTTTTCTCCGTGGTTCGAAAAGTCGCGCGACATGCTCCGCGACTCGAGAAGAGAAACAAACATGTTTTTCCCGACAGAGCGCCCGACAGAGTCGCGCGATTTTTCGAGTCGCGCGTCGAGTCGCGAATCGAGTCGCGGGTCGAGTCGCGGGTCAAGCTCCCCAACAAAGCGCCCGGTGTGAACCGTGTTTTAAATCATTCTGGTCAATCAACCCACCTAATCCCTTAGATTCTTAACTAGTCTTAATAATTTTGCAGCTGTCGTCTTGTTTTTGTTTACCAGTAATAATTTCTAATAAATAAATCATAATTGAATAATAATAATCGTGTACCAATAAAGTTTATATAATTATTTTGGCGCGATTCTTATATAATAGAAAATTAATGGCATAGTACGTTGTATTACACATAATTACAGTTATGGCATTATTGTAACTTAATAATGGTAATAAATCTATCATTCTGTAAAGTATCAGCATTTAAGTTACGATCAAAACATGCCTTCCACATGTCCGTTATTAATAAACGTTTAAAATCCTTTTTATAGAGGCGTGGCGTGCTTATCGCTTAGCACAAATGTCCACGTTTGTTGCGATTTTCTTTTTATTGCGCAACTCTGATCTAAAAACAGGTGTAGCAAGAAACCGTAACGAAAAATCGTAACAAAAAACCAGTAACAAAGTAACAAAAAACATTGCGTGTTAAAGATTTTGGCGCGCGTTGAAAACTTGTCTCATTGTTTAGTTAATCTGTACACATTGGCGCGTGGCATTTTTTCCATTGTGACATAGTAACTCGAGTAGTTTGCACCGAGTCATTTTCATAGTTCTGAAACTTTTGTCGAGATATAAAGTATATCTCATAATATTTTTTAACTTTTGTTTAATGCAAAAGTTCAATCATATTATATTTACACTTTCTATAAGTAACGAAACATCAAAATATCTGCAAAAAAATTATAATATAGAGTTTTTCCATTCATAAAGTGTCATGTTTTTAGCCATAATTATCGCACTATACACTGTAAATACAATCAAACACGGCATACTTTCGTACGTGCAAAAACAAAGTTTTATCTAAAAATATGTATGTTTGCAGAAAATGTTATCAACGAATAATAATATATGTCGACAAATGGATTGGGAGGGGGAATGTTTAAGAGTGGGGGGTAATGTTCGATCGATACCTATCGGCCTTTATCGCTTTCATTGTTACCTGATCGATATATCGATTAAAGATCCCTCTCGTTATTGATCGCCAACGATCGCAATCTATCGCCTTGAAAATCGCGTTTGATCAAGCGCGATTAATCGCGATTAACCGAGATTAAGTGAGATTAATCGCGATCCCTGCTCGTTGTCGTTCGATCAAAACCTATTGCTGAAAGTAACTGAGCCTACATTTAACATTCTTATTCATTCTTCATTACAACCGTTAACACATCACGATCGCCCGCTTTATCACGATTACTATGTGGTCAGAATGATTGTAGTTAGATTCGCCCAATAATTCTGATCACTTAAGAAGATCGGCATCTGGCGATTATTGTAATTTATGACGACCCAAAGGTCCAGTCATCGAGTGCATGTCCAGACCCTAGTCATAGAGTTAATAACAAGAGATACTATGACTGTCTTAAAACATCTGCCGTTATTTTTTTTAATGTTACAATCTTCAATAGATTCATTTTCATCGAGACAACAAAAGAGAATAAAAATGTCGAGTATTTAATGTACGAGTTTGATATCCAGATCATGTTATCCAGGCGCTACAGTTATTTTATATGACGTTTATGTTTAAATGATGTAAATTGCTGTATTAAAATCCAATAGATTGAAAATGATTTATTAGATATGTCCATCCCGTTATACAGAGTAAAACTGTGTGATTTTTATGCGTCATTGATTTAAGTTCATTATATATAAGTTTATCGTATTTTGCTCTTTCTTTGGTTTATATAAAATTATTTTTAAACATGATAATAAAGATAGGTAATAATGCCAACAAAATACTGCATGCATGTTGACGTTATGTTTAAAAAAGATTTATTAAAAGATTTACTTGCAAAATAATTTCAACATTGTTTTTAACACACAACTCAATAACAAAAAAATTAAATATAAGTTAGTGTACATATATGTTTTCTATATTTCTCGGAATTACACGAGCACTTTTTTGTTGTTTTAATTTTTGATTCATGTTTAAATATATAGTAATAACTGTGTATTTTTTTAAAGTTAGACGAAATCTAGATGATTTCTATGAAATATATTTTCTCTAAGTCACGATTAATCTAATTAAACTTTAAATAAATGGGCAATATGTTATACTGTACCCATTTCCATCAAACGCATTTGATCCGCATTGAATTAACCCACCCAAATTCCGATTCTATTAATTTTCCTTGTCAGTTTATATATAATCATTGATTACTCTTTGAAAATTGAATATCGAATATTGACTACTGGGACAATTCTACGAAAAGTTTTGTGATGTACGCTTTTTGATAATAAAAACCAGATGTTATTTTAAATGTTTTCAATGCATCGCACTGATTACACACGTACACATTCATGATTAGTTGCCGCAACGGAACATTCATTTCAGTTTAAAATGTGACGTTCAACTGAATTCAAACACTTTGATGAAGTTGATTGACGGGTTTCTTTCAATGCTGAGAGTTTTTATGATTGAATCGGTGGTTAAGGCAGGGCGAGGGGTTTCTAAGAAATTAGGATTCGGGTTTGGGGGCAATTGACGGAGTGTGATATCCGGTGCATTTGCCTCGGACTCAATGACTTTATATCAGATTATAATCAGAGATTAATGAAAAGCTGATCAGTGCCATTTCGTTGGTTTTGTATTGAAAAGTATAGAATGTTTTCTTTGCTAATTAAAAAATGCTTTTAGGACTACTATATACAAAATTAGAGCGAAATAAAGTAGCTGATAATAGTAGTAGTTATTGTAAAAACAAATTTCTTTTAATTTTGTTTATTTTTATAAATCTCACTATTAAATACATTTTATACGAAATTAACTGTTTACATAAGCTAAATATAATTTGTTAATAAATGATTAATTTAAATTAAATAATATTAGATATTTCACGAATGAGTTGAATGTCTTCTATAATGTGATCTCAACTAAATAAATCAGCAAATTAGCCACTGTACATAAATCTAATAACGTGCGAAAAAAATCAACACAAGGAAATTAATTGTAAAAGGAGCTTATCAAATAGCACGAAAAAGTCTATTTCCATCTTTTTGTTTGAATAGCCTCTATTCATTAATTAATTACAAGGTATGCTTGTATCTCTTCTCTACCGGAAATCAGTGTTAAATCAGTTGTTCGAACTCATTGTGATTCACTATATTATCGAGAATTACAACTTTTGAATCTTGATCTCATTTTCGAGCAATTTAGAACGGGGCGTCAATTTGCAAAGCAATTTCAATAATTAGGAAATGTAACAAGCTATAGCAACAATGGGTTGAGCTTAATCAATTTATCGTTGTAATTGGAAATCATACAAAAACCTGATCTTAACACACTGGGTTAGATTTTATCTGATTATTTCGATTTATGATTCAGTTATAAAGTATATACACTTGGCTGAGAAGGTGTTTGAAAATTGTACGAAATGCCAGATTGTGATACGAATTTTGTCATAAGTCTAATCAAGATTAATATAAATAAGAAGGTTAATATAAGTTCAAGTATATTGCACACATAACTTTCGATTTTGCACACATAACGTTGATTATTGTTTGAATGTTGGTTAGTTGCATGTAATGTAATTTGCATGTAATGTAATGTATGTAACTAAAGTAATATTTACAAAGTTTTGTAACTAAAGTTATATCAGTTGTGATATTATATCATATAAACAATGCATTATTGTAGTTGAATCATATACATAATAAAAAGTCTAATTTGATTATAACCTAATGTATAATAAAATAATTACGTATATTTAAATCTGCATTATATCGTCTGCCATTCGTTTCATAAATTGCGAGTCAGAAATATTAATGTTATTCATAATTTATAGACAATAATAGAAGTTAAATTACTATATATCAGATTAAGCCGAAAATAGTGACCAGCGTTTTTATTTAGAAAAAATATAAAAAATTTATGGATAAAAAATTGCGGATCGCCGAGTTGCATGCCGTAAAAGAATGGCCCTCAAAATAATTATGCCAAACCTCTGGTTTAGACTCTAGAGTCTACAGTATCTAGACTTTAGAGTCTATAAACTGATCTTTAAGTTTTTACGTATAGTAAATACAAAACACTTTATTTTGGCGGCAAAGGACACAATAATAATAATGGCACTACGCCAACTATTACTATGAATAACAAGCCGACGCGTGATCTTCAAGTATTATAATGGCACTACTTTATTAGGCAAATATTTTGAGAGCACAAAACTACTTTTTATTTCGCCTGCTCTGCAGTGTTGATGTTCTTTGACAAACTAGGCCATATTTTGGCGGAAGGTAGTTTGGCGGGCTTTTGCAGCAATAGTAAACTAGTTGCAAGACGACGTCTGTGATTAATAATATTAGAAGCAATTGAGTACTGAAATTGATTATTATGCTTAAATTTGATATGTAATCATGAAACCTATACGTCTATCACACTTTGAGTTAAATTACTCTGTAGTAGTTTTTTGCTGTTATATTTCGAAAAGGAACGATTATTAAAAATGTTAAAATTGTTATAATGTGCAAACTACGTTTTTTTTTAAATAACAAACTGCATTGCTGCCCCTCTTTATAAAGTTCTACATCATTTTAGTGACCTACTATGTATTTTTATATATTAAGATTAAAGAATAAGGTATGTTTAATATTGAATGTTATAAATGATATCAAAACAAAAACGGTTCATACAGTGAATGATTGGAATGTGCAGAAACCAAATGATAAGCAAATATGGCTCTTTGTACAGAACATAATATAATTTTCATATACGAATGCCAAGACAATCATTATAATCTTAAATGAATTTTTATTTTCAAATGCTAAATATCTTTATTATTGTTTAACGCATTGAAGTTGTAACCTGTTATTATTTAAACGATTCATTATGCAAGCGTGCTACCATCTTAATGCGCAATTATAAAATGCAACGAAATGAAAACGCACGACATCAGTATCATTGTATTAAAGATGTTAAAGGTAATCACAACCTTCATTACATTGAAGTGGAACATTCATTTACCCGTCGAAAGACGATATTGAAGATGACAATGAAAGCTAACGAAAACACCTGCCGTGTAGTACCCTATAGTATACATTCTCTTGAACTCTTACAATAACTGGCATTCAACTATGATAATAATTTTATTATTTTGTGCAGATGGTTGTAATAGTTTTCATATGCTTTGCGACTGTCAGTCAGCCAGGTTAATGACATACTTGACATTATGATTACCGGTACAAAGTATCGAGTACTTTAAGAAGTATGTAGAGTACCGTATCGGGTACTTAAAGTATATAGTACCGGTCAGCGGAAGTTCAGTTATTGCTGGGCAACAAAAAGTTATTATTTAGCTTTATTAAGGACGAGAAATTGCTAAAACATACTTACATCAAAGATTATAATTATTGGCGTATACATGAAATGCAGTTTAGGTGAACTCCAGGTCAACTTTAATGTTTTATTACAATGTTTTATTACAATTTCATATTACAATTTGCTTCTTTAATTCATTTAGTTAAATTTAAATACATTTATTTATTATCTTACTAATTTGTTATTAAATTTATTTAAGAAATTACTTTATTAAAAGGCAATAGATATAACATGATATATAACATACTGCGATATTTAGATGAAAGTATTTGCAGAAATTTTGAGAATAGTCAACAATTCTATAAGAGATTTTTAACTTCATCATCATTTACAGATTATCATACTGAATAACTATTATAAAAATATTTGTTGCATCTACTGATGATCTACTGTAACATATAACAATAGAGGCATGTGACTTTAATTGTAGTTAATATTATGTATATGACTTTATTTGTGTATTATAGCATAGCGTAATAACAACTCATTAAAAAGACTTGAGGTTAAATTTCAAAATGCAACGCTATATAAATATTTTTAATGGTAGTATTTAAACATGTTTGACGTGATGTAAAGCAATCATATTTATATTAGTCTCTCTGTATTCATCTCTATTATTAAGTGTATACTATTTCTATACTATATTCATATCTCTATTAGTCTATAGCTTAAAATTAATGTTCGCAGCAACTCTATATATTGACAGGAAGCACTTACATCTTGCTTGTCACATCCTTTGCAAATATTATCTATATAAAACGAATTGTCTTAAAGTAATTGTCTACAATTATTTAAAACAGAAACAACAGCTGTAAATCGTGCTACGAATAATACGATATCGCTACTTCTATATCGCTTTGTATTGTTTTAAATATTATGTCAATGAATCTAATTCAAGAATGACACAAGAAAGTTGACCTGTCTCACTGTCACACCCTTTACAAGAAATGAAGCCTCTCATATTCTCTTTTCTCTTCTCTGTTGTGTTATCAGTCAGTACTGTATGGAATTCTTGCTTGGATTAATTCGGATATAATCCAGGGACAGTCTGACATTTTTATGCTCTGTGGAGTTCAATAGTTGAGATGAATATTTTCTGTTATATGAGATGAGAGACTTTCATGTATAACATAATCATACTCTATAATACCCGACATGATTTTAGATGTGGTATGGTACATCTAACATTACAGTAGGTTCAATCAACCCCTTAGCCCCCTCCCCATTCACGCCTATCTCCCACCCTCACTGTCTCCCTGTACACTGATATTACAATTTTAATAGCATGTGTTTGTAAAGCATCCTTAAAAACTTTAAATTTTGACTAAGATAAACTATAATATTATCTAACAAACACTGACATTTCAAATACGAAGAGCAAAGTAAACCCGTTCTGAAAATAGCTCATCAAAGGTTAGCTTTTTTCTTCGGTGCGTGTTTGTCCAAATATTGACAGTCGCATGTAATATGCGAACAAGAAACAGGATGAAGATACCCAGCTGTTGTGCCTTCAGATGTCAGCAACTCACTCAACAATCACTGATCACATTATGTCATACGAGAAGGCGATACAAACAGTACGACGGCCGACTTTTTGAATTTCAGAGAATGCTTTAGTCATTTACGCTGTTATTTATTTAACTTTATATCAACGCGACTGTATCGAACAGTTTAACGGCAATGAAAATACAAAATTATTGAAAGTTTTTTATGATTATGATTAGTTAGAGCGGAGATCTTAGTATATACATATGTCTTGATTCGACTCATGGGCAACAAATGTAATTGTAATAGAAACTAATAATATATCTGTGTCAAAACTCTGGCAATACAATATAAATATCTTCATATCAGCTATTAAATTTGAATAAGCTTAAATTTTATTGTAATTAATAATTATTACCTCAAATGCAATTCAATAGAAATATTACATTACAAAATAAATTTTGTAACAACTTCGTTTATACTATTTATCTGTAATATTGATTCTATTTATATTTGATTATTGCTTATAATTTATTTCATTTCCTGATTTCATTCGTACCATGGTCAATTTACCCAAATGCACTCTTGTCAATGCGGGTCACGATCAACCATGCGTAAGCAGGTTGACCATTCGACCATGACGATCCCCAATAGATAAACTATTTCGGACAATAACCTTAATTATAAGCTTTTTAAGTCGGGTCAATTCAGAATGACCAAGGTGAAAGGCTGGCCCTCCCCTTACACTTCCTTCACATTGTCAGTCGTCTTGTCCATCGACCTCTTATTAGCCTTTATTAAAGAATATGTTCAGAAAGAAAGCTATCAGGTACATTTGTTGGATAAATGAATTAATGTGGCAAAAGTTTCAGATTCTGAGAAGATTGACACATCCTGTGAGAAGAAATTAGGGCGTTCCAGTTAAGGCTTCGATGATCATACGTCGATAATTTGAATATTAATGGGGAAGATGTTCACACTTGTTTGATTAGAGGTTGGAGAGGATGTTAGATACAAATTCTCTTTTAATGTTGACAAGATTCTGTGTAGATATAGAGACGCTTTACACCTTGTGTACACAAGTGTTGACATATGTACACATACGTGTACACATGTCGGCACTTAAAAGAGAAAAGGACGGAATGGAAAGTGATTGAAAATTGTAGACACCAGCGGCAACTTCCGAATATTCACATTCTTATGTGCATTCTTGTAAATAATGTACTGCTTAAATCTTCAAATATGGAACCAATACTTAATTCATTAAGAAACATTATAAAACATATTAAATAAAATCAAATCAAAATCTTTTATTTGTCACAAAATATAAAAACAAGGATAAAAATAGAAATAATAACATCTAGATGAAGACACTTTTTAACTTTTAAATGTGTAAACGTCTGAACGTGCTTGTGCAAACTATTAACTTTCAGTATACTGTAAATTAATAGTAGATACTATCTTTTATATTTCTTCTACTATGTATTTATTGTATATTTATTTTATAAAGTCAATTTGCATTGCTATATTTTGTTAATAAACTTATCTTTATATTTTTATGCAATTAATTTAATTTTGTTTTAATTACTAATGTAGTCAGCTATATATTAAAACTGACTCTGCTGTTTTTTCATCAAATTTGCCCCTAGATATTTAAGCAAAAATCATCAGATGTATAATAAATGCTGCGATTTATATACCAATATAAATAAGTATATAAATTCTCAGTTAAGTTTACTGCCGATTTATTTTTAGATATCTGAAGAATCTATAACATCGGGTGAGGTCCTCGGAAATAGAGATACAGACATTTCACTGTTTCTACCATAAATGCCGACACTTAGCAAAACATTAATTGACTTTATAATGTAGTTTATATGTAGATGAATGGAAGACGTGTTAACTGCAGATGTTCAAATTTAACGACATAAATCCCTAGATAGAGGATAACACCTATAATATCGTATCATTAAAATGTCATTTAGAAGTAAAAGTTGGCTAGACCAAGTCCTGAGGCAAGCGTCTCTTTGAAATGGTTGATAATTAAGCAGATTAGGTTGTCTGCAAAGTAAGAACGCCCGTCGTTTTATGACCGGAAGACGTTTAAGGTGAGAAATAGCCTCATTTGAGAAAGAGTATACAAGATATGTGAATATATTTGAACAATGGACATAAGTACATATGCAGAAATATGTTAATATGCAAGTGTAATACAAAAATCTGTTAATATGTAAATGCAATATGCAGCAATGTGTAGATTTAATAGACAGGAATATGTAAATCTTATATTAACATATGATGAAATATTTCCCTGTCCGAAATATATAAAACTAATAAGCAATTTTTATTGTATTGCAGGTTTTATAGCAATGTTAGCCTCCGATATTGTAAAACAGGTCGATATTGTAAAACATTTTACCGATTCAGAGAAAAGCATAAAAAGTCAGCGTTTTATGACGCACAATGATGAAATTTTGTTCATTGGTGTCATTGGTGAACATTTGAAGGGTTGACCTAGGATAATTGTTCATTAATTTAACCAACTTGTACACCAGAGCCTGAGGTAGTAATGTTTGTGTCGCCAAGTCTTATACTCTTCTGAGTGTTTGACGAGAATTTGTCATCTTGTCAACCCGACGTGTGATAAATTTAGTTCTAACCCGGGGCTCTTGGTTATAAAAGGTATAGCTGGTGGGAAATACTATAGTACTACGTCTTGGGAGCAGGTTATTTACTAATAGCTACTATTAAATACAAATAGCTACTAATATTTAATAGCGATTGAGTATGTTACAATCAGGGGGCAAATCGAGTTTTCTTATGCAAGAGGGATTAAAAAGGCTGAAGAGATTTTTCTTACAGATTTTGGCTTTAAATTATAACAATTTAGACAATTAGACGTATGCAAATTCATCAAAGAGTTTCGTTTGCAAACGTAAGCCTACCCACATATTATAGTCAATATATAGAATGTTATTATTTAAATAAATTTATAGGAATGAAAAGCCAATCTTACGATTAGGCCTACTTTATTAACATTTCAAATTTTGCAATTCTGTTATTTTAATTGCTCGTTATTTCATATATTTGTTCACATCCTGTAAGTTGAAACTATATTCAGACTTTTGACGAATAAATTCTATATATTTATATCAAGAAAAATTATTAGTTATACCAATAACAATGAAATATTTGATTAGCGTACGAACAATAATTGGGTTACGCTATATAGGCTGATATATTATTGTAAGTCATATGATCCCATGTTACGCAGAATAAATGGGACGCCTTTGACTTTGACAGATGATAAGGACGAGTTGGTGAAGGTTCTTTGGTTTAAGTTGAAAGCTCTCAATCACGAGTTGTTTTCTCAATAAATCTATCGCTTCCGGTGTCCCAGTTTTGAAAGTCCCTTCTGTTAAACTTACTACAAAGAAACTGACAACTTACTACAAATGATATTAAGACGGAATTTTAGTTGTAATATTTAAAGTAACTATTATAATGATGTAGGGACCAAAGTGTGTACATTTGTTTGAAGACTGAAATAGCATAAATAAAGAAAAACCGAGGAAACCCACCAAACCTAAATATTATAAATGCATTTCTTACTTTTTTCTACTTACTACATTTTCTACATTACTATTTTCAGTCCCCGCGTCTCTAGAACAGTAATTGAAGATTACACTTTGGGTATGTATTTGTAAATGAAAAGTTTTCAATTAACAAAATGCATGATTACTTCCACAAAATATCGCATTCACTTTGAGAGGGGCATTCAAAAGGGGAAACTTTTCAACATATACAGTACAACAACATATAAACTGCAGTTACTGTAGTCTACAACTAGTTTATAGCAAATTGTCAGATCCTACGACGATTACAAGATCAATTTCTCTCCCCATGGATCGTCCACATACAATATCCCCCCCCCCACAAGAAGTGCACACACATGGCTACGACATGTATATCTATCCGTATCAACTATCTTGAAAACCGTTTGTTTAATTATAACGAAGATTGTTGATCTCGTCGAACGACAATAGGGTCATTTGTTCGTGAATGTAAACATTTAGGGGGTCTCCATCACTCTCTATGGAGAGCCAGGGGGTTGGACGTTGTAATCTGACTCGTCTCAGATTTCACAAAAGGTGTTGACAAAAACTGCATGGGGATGGAACCCTGGGGTGTTATGTTTTCGCTTATGGAAAATATAGAAGAGAGTTTAAAAATAAAATAACTACACAAATTTACAAGTTAGGAGAGGGGCGCTCTTGAAAATTTGCTGAACTATAATATGCTAGGCTGGGTCTATACGTATTATATTTCTCTAAGTCTGACAAAAAATGATGATTAAAGTTTTTTAATAATCTAGTCTAAAATTCTTCTAATTGTTTCGTTTTAATAAAATTCTAATTCTATACAAATTGCTTTATATACTGTACATTGTATACTATAGGAATTTAAATAAAAATTTAATAAAGATTGCAGCAATTTGTGGTAGATCAGTCGAGCGCTTGTATAATTTTTTGGATATTTTTTGCCGATCTGATCGCATTTGCATCAAACAAGTTAAAACTTAATATTTTGCAAGCCAAATTGCAGAATCATTTGTAACCTTCTGCAAATAATTCTTATCAAATCGATGTATTACATTAAACGTGATTTTTTTCAAAATAAAAGAATTCATTCATGACTGTCTTCTAAGATTGAGCAAAGCGTTAATTTAAATATTTGAAGCCATATTTTTTGCTGAGCAGACGACGAACAAATATTAAATTATTCAAAGACATAAAATAAAAGATATATTTTGAGAAGATCAGAGGTGATTATAATTAGTATAAATCTAATATAATCATAGCATTGCTAGACATCAATTTCCTTTTAGAAACTTACGTAATACGAGACGTGATAATTAATACGATATCTACTTCCGGTGTTACCTTTTCATTTGATTCCCTCTGGCAATTCCTAACCCTATTCGTACCAATACAATGTATTTCATTGTAACAACACAATCGCGTATAAATTTTGCAGAATCTATCATTATTACAATATACAGGGTACAGGAATGCTGTAGCTTGTATACAACCCTTTTATAATAAACTTTGCGACTTGGGTTCACATTTATATTCAAGTCTCAGAATGAGCTCCCAGTGCATTATCTCAGTTTTTCTTCTTACTGAATAAAGATTACAAGTAGATTGTCAAAACCACTTGATATAAATAAACACTCCGGATGTTTGATAGTATATTATAATCAATTTCCTGAGTTTCAAGTTTCAACTAATATGAAAATATTAATCATGATTCTGCGTAAAAAGGCTGTATATCAAAAGAAACGATTCAAATCAACTTGAGAATTAGCAAAGCCTTGCAGGTATACAGATAGAGAAATTCGATACGATTTGACAGCGTATAAATATAGTTGTTTCCGGTCCTATAAAGAGCAATATGGCTGCAATCAAGAATAAAACAAGACGTCATTGTTTAAATATAACAGTCGTCTACTTTGTCCGCGAATTGAGACAATTGGAACTATACAAAATTCGTCTTTAACTTTAATTAGATCTACTAGTAATATCAATTTTATGTAATAATTAATATGAATTATAAAGAAATGTAATTTACACAATAAAAGCTTTCAAAAATTATTAAGTTTATCTCTAGAACTTTTTCATTTAAAAATTTATTGTACGAAGAGTAACATAATTGAATTAGAAGGCTGAACTGTGTCCAACTAAAGTTATTTGTTAATTACGCAACGTAATGGAAATCAGACAAATTTTTATATTTTTATAATATTACAATTTTCAAATTTTACGATTTTTTTAAGATTGTAATTATAAGAATCAATCTACGTGTCATAAATCGATGTAGTTGGCTTAATATTTTACTTGCAATTTTGCTCTCTATTATATCAATTTTAAAAACATAATATGCAAGTAAGCAACAAACATTTCACGATAGTTCAGAATTGTTTCATTAAGCATAATATATAATGCTATAAGCATAATGTTACGAATGACATATAACATATTTTCACTTATTATAGATCTTGTGTCCGTTCGAACGATTCGATAAATAATTGTTAACAATTATAATAATAGCAAATTAATATTACAATTAGTAATTTATTACACTTAGTAGATTATGATAGCAATCAGCTTGATCTCGTAAATGGTATTAATTTCAAACACGACAGTTCTAAGATCTAGTACTCCTATTTCAGATCGTAAAACAAGCTGAAATTCATTCAAATAGAGTTTATCAATGACCGACGATATAGAAACTGGGTTAAGACAACATTAGATAAACCTAAATATGGCACATTCAAAAATTATTTATGGCCAAAAGATTAAGCTTTAAAACCATGTAATAAATACAGGTAAATAAGAAGCTTACAATATATTTTATTTTAATTCAACAGTTTTATGTTGCTGTGCTAATTCTTACGATTAATTAGATATATTACAAGAGACGATTATACAATTAACATCATTAAAATGTTAAAATAATTTTATTACTATTTTTGTCAAATTGAATAACAAATAAATTCGAATTAAACGCCATATAAAGTATTTAAATGTATTTTGTCATGATATCATTACAAATTACTTAAAATCAAATTAACAGATTAACAAATTTCTATAATGAGTGCCTATATTTTAATGAATACTGGCATATAACTAAACTATAACTGCAATAATTATACTAATAATAGTAAATTATAATTGCAGTAATAATAGTAATGCAAATGTTAAGATTTATAACAGAACTTTGTGATTCGTGTATCAGTGATTTAAATCATATTTAAGTTGGCCCTACTAAAATATAGACTATTATTTACCCTAATGATATTAAATAAGACGTCAATATTATATATTCAACAGAAATGTCACGCGGACAGACTTCTACACCTACAAATACCTAAACTAATTTAATTTCGTGCATTTTTTACGACTACAATAATGTCTCAAGTCATCAACTGTAATTTCTGTCCTCACTTACTCGCTCATCAAGCTTCGATCATTATCTCAAATGAGCTCAAGACACATTCACGACTCAATTCTACGACTTTGAAGCGTTAATCGAAAGTCCTTACTTAACCCTATTAAGGTTGCAAAGTTAGGTTAACCGGTAACTTAAAGGTAATGATGTTAATGAGGTCAATAGGCGGTTATAAGAAGAGTTTCCTTTAAATAGTCCTCAATGAAACTACCTACACTTTACAATTAAAAACACACAGTGCATATCAGAGATAATTAAAATATCAACGAGTAAATAGTAAGATTTCGTTGAAGAATAGTAATAGTCGGGCTAAAGTTATATAATTTGCGATTGGGTAGAATGTGATTTTATTTTTAAATCTATATTTTCTAATATCACGAACTGTTGTTCTAACATTGAATGGTTGTAAAATTTATGCATTTTAAGTAATTGTTGGTGTATAAACATTGTAATTATGATTTAATTTTTACAGACTAATGTAAATACAGATTTAGTATGTATCTGAATAGGAAACGATTAAGTTTTGAAAATACTACAATAGAAAAACAACATATGTTAGTGAAATTGTGAATAAAACTAGTCTCGCAGCTGACAATGTATTTAATCCTTGCACGTTGTTAATGTTGAATAATCTAGTATAGTATTAATGTATTATTATTCTAGTATTGCGAACTTAGATGTAGTTTTTTTATATATTTAATATTTAAGCTACTACTGTAGAAGTTGCAGTGAAGATAAAAATATCGATAATTTAGCAGTGTTAGTGTCTTGCAATTTTTTAATACTAAAACTAATAGACCTACAGCAGAAATTAAAGAAATTTTTGGGGAAAGATCCAACTCTGTAGTAGATCACATTAAGTGCTGTCACGCAGGGAATGAAATTAAAACAATCTAGCGTTGACAAAATAATTTACAACATTAAAGCAGTTGCATCATCTTGCGAATATGATTTGCTGTGTATTACACTGTATTTGTCGAATAATTATAATATTATAGAACTTGGCTGTTAAAAGAAATGTCGAAAATTACAAATGAAATACAACTTAATTAGTAATTTAATAAATATGTAATTAGATCTCATAGATAAAATCATCTTTAAACAAAAACCATGCGAAAACTATAACCATTGTATATTTAATGCCAAAGTTAAAACAATAAATGTAACTTATAACAACTTATAAAAGACATATTTCTACAGTCAATTTATATGATTTGAACACTTGGCAATGAAAGAAAATGAAATGGCAATAACAGAATTTTTCTACAGTATTGAAAAAGTATTTTCTAGGAGTGAATCCATAGCAGATTATCGCAGTATAATAATGAATAGCAATCGGCCAAAATTATTTGTAGGCAAACAATTGTATTTTCCACAATAGAAAATGCAGCATTAGTAATTCCATTGCGTAATTGAAATTTTAATCATTTCATTTCTTGCAAAAATGAATAAAAAATAACAATAGTACAGCAATATGAATGGAGCGCAGTTATGAAAACATATAAAGCAAAAATGCAAAGGGCTTAGTATTCGTGAGTAAAATATATCCCGGTGAATTTTTTAGTAAATTTGACGCAATTTTCATAATTTACAGAATAATGCAAATTCCAGAAAAAAAGCGAAGACATTTTGTAATCAAATATCAAAAAAAAATTGCTAAATTTTTATATCATATTTTTATATTCGGAAGGGATGGTTTTGCCCTCTCGGTCCCGAATGAGCTAACGGAAGGCACTAATTACTCACGCGACAGAAGTTACATATTTAGCTGACTAATTCTGTTTACAAATCTTCAAGAATAAATATAAATACAAAATAGAAATAATTGCATAAAACTATACATAAAATTGAAAAATTATTGTATAAAACAGACACCAACATTTATCATTACCGATTTGTTTAACAAGCTTTGACATACATTGTGCATATACAAAATACAAAAAATACTATTAAAATTAAGGCACAATTGTGGGAACAATTTAAAAAAGGAAAACGATAGCATTAACTTAACCCTATTGGAATTCATTACCGCTAATACTATAATCATTTAAAGCATTATATAATATACTGAACTGAATATACGATATTAGAATATTTACTAAATTTTCTAAAAGCAATAAGGTTAGGCATAACGTCTGAATTACCGTATTATATAAACAATGTCAAAGAAGTAGTTGTAAATTTAAGCGTCTTACTAAAGGGTGCAACTAGTTAGAAAAACAGTGATCTATCTGGGATTTGAACCTGGACTTAATCGATTTTGAATCTAGTGCTCTAACCACTTCTCTAACAAGTCAATACTGTATATAAAATAACTTACGATAGCTTACAAGTTCTTATGTTCTTATAATTGTTGCGTGTAAAAAGCTACAAAATAGTTACAACTAGAATTACATATTGTTTGACTAAATATTGTTTGACTCTATCTGACTAAAATACTTCAACCAAGTAATACTTCAATCAGTAAAAAACATAACCAAACTTTCTCAACTTTTTAAGCGTCCTCAATGCAATGTTAACAAAGTAGTTGATGAATTCAATACTTTGCCAAAGGGTGCAGAAAGTCGGTGAAATGTTGAGCTTCAAGAGTCTCTATTTTTCTCTTCACATAAAAATCAAACGCTTTAACAACTACACTAAATTACTAATTTACTAAATTACTAATTACTAAATGACTGAAGTCCTAAATATAAAATTACTAAATACTTATTACTAAATTACTAAAGTCCTAAATACTAAATTACTAAAGTACTAAAATACCAAATGACTAATTACTAAATTAGTAAAGTACTAATTACTAAATGACTAAATTACCTTTAAGTTAAAAATATTACCACTTCAAAATACAAAAATGTCAAATATTCCAGATACTTTGCACGAACTAATTCAAAAATTTACCCATCAAATACAAAAAATAAAAAAGCATACAAAATCGTGCTGGGCTCGTATTAACAATAATAAATATATAAATTGAATTCTACCCAGAAAAAACGCAGCAATTAATATCAAAAGAAAAAAAATTAACTTAAAATTATCTACTTATAACTCTAATCTTAACTATAACGTTACGTTTAACGTCTGGATTACCGTATTGTACAACAATATCTCAGACGTAGCTGTCAATTTAAGCGTCTTACTAAAGGGTGCAGCTAGTTAGAGAAATAGTGAGCTATCCGGGATTCGAATCTGGATCAATCGATTTTGAATCCAGCGCACTAACCACTACTCTAACGAGCCTTGACTATAACAGTCAATGTATTGTAAGCTGATTTCAAGAGCAAATTAAGCAAGAAGATTCTTTATTGTTCTTGGTGTTGTGTCATCATTGAGATGCTTCGTTGTATATCTGAAAGAAAAAAATTGAACTAAAAGACTGAATTAGAAGCATACTACTACTGAGACAACAATTAGTTGTAGCTTAAAGTCACATCAGCACAATTTATTAACATGCAAACAAATCACGCGATAAGTTTTTTCAGCAATAAACTATCGACATTCGCTGCTTAACTTCACATCAGCACAAATTTCTGAGTGTAGGATATTTCCCCCCCCCATTTTTTATATATTGTTTTTTTTTATAAATTATTTAGGAAGATAATACCAATTAAGTAATTAAGACCGATTAAGTAATTTAGTAATTAGTAATTTAGCAATTAGTTTAAGTTTTTTATTAGTTTCAATTAAGGTTAAGTGTTATGCTTGTATATCTTCTCAGTGTAAAATATTATTGTATTATTTGAAAAATACATTAACTTTTTAAAATTTTATAATTTTGAATTAAAAATTAGTTTTCAATTAAAAATTCATAATTAATTTTAACTTAAAATTAATTTTTAATTTAAAATAATTTTTGAATTAAAACTTATTAAATAGTGAAATGCAATAAAAAAGCAGTATCATCCATTTTAATCAAATATAATTAGTTATAATACAAAACAACCAATCAAAAATCATAATTTAAAAAAAATGTTTCTGTTTTAAACGTCGAGGAAAAAACTTTAAAACGTTAAGAAAAAAACCTGAAAAGTAGGCAAAGTCTTATAATTACATACTGAGAAATAATATAACTTTATAAAATTTTGTAATAATTTATTAAAAATTTATTTTTAATTAAAAATTAATGAGTTAGATTAATTTTCT
>JAQIXG010001739.1:0-20443 GCA_034700105.1 Oconnorella tubifera | reverse complement strand
CCAATGGACCACATTAAAACTTTATTATTCTTTTCAAACTCTATTATTATTATTTTTAAATAACTTATTATCACTTAGATTGAGAATAATAAACGTATTTCATATCTCACCGATATTCAGCAATCCCATAACGATCTGCACGACACCGCAGATAAAAGTCAACATAATAGCGATGCGAGCGTCATCTTCTATTGTCGAGCAAAACTCAGCGGTGAGTAGCGACATGACGGCTGTGGGACCAAACGTGACGTCACGCGACGTGCCGAGGAAAAGATAAACAAACACACCCATGAATGCTGAGTATAAGCCATACTGTAGAGAGAAAGAGCACAGCCAAAGTTTAAATAATAAAAAACTGATTTAAAAATCGAAACAGACTCAGCTCAAAAAGTAAAAAGACAATTTAAATATTAATTGAATGCACAATGTGACGATAAATTTTACTAAAAGCATAAAATGATAAAATTCATATCTAATATACCTAATGTATCCAGTACCTTATGTACTAAATTATACATGTGCAGCCCAGTAATGTTAATAGAAACACGCATAATATTTAGTATTTCACTAAGTATTAAAATGAATTATAGTTTTACATTAAGTTTAATGCATAATACAATATCAGTTTAAATGGACTATGATATAATATATTGCAAACTGGACATGTATGAACTGAGTGACGAGTGAATAACACAGCATAAAATAAGCTTGCATTTAAGAATTACAATGCAAGCACAGATGCATCTCTTCGTTGCTAAAAAGGCTTTCATTTTAAATTAATTTCACCTTAAATGTTGTTTTGTAACATAATTGATTTACACTTATATAATAACCTTCCATGCACAATTGTAACTTCACTCAACAGATTAAATTTATTGATTTATTTCATTAGAGGCTCTGATATACCAACAAATATATACTTTTTTTCTTTTTCAAAGACATATGACTACGTGCTACACATGACAGGCTTAATAATAAAATCAATATTAGTATATTTGATTCAGAATATAGTATATTTATCACCTGAGTTGGTAGTTTGGCAATCTTGGCATAAGCAAGACTTTGAGGTATTACAGTCAGACCAACGGTCATTCCAGCTATGAAGTCTCCTTGTAGTTCAGCCAGTCTAGAATTTATAAAGAAGAAATTATTAAAACTCATGAAAATTTGTATAAAATAAGCCTTTAATAATTTAATACAATAAGAAAAGTTTTGATGGAAAGTTACTATATATCTATTTAAACTCAAGTATTTTACAGCTTTAAAGCTTCAGTAAGCAATAAAATAATGAATTTACTGAAATAACCTATATCGAATTTAATTAAAATAGGTTTGATATCTTGCGATTATATTAGCTGCCCTGTAAAATTTCAAAGCACAAGCACGACTAAGCAAAGGCCCTATGAAGTAAATTCCAAATTAATAACATTATATAACATTATGACTGATTACACAATTTTGAAATTTTATATTATATCTTCTGTACAGCGAAATAGAAATGTTATAAACCTATATTTTGGCAGCCATTTGAGAATAGGAAGCCTACGCTTCAGAAACTCAACTGTACACAAAGCTTTAGTTTTACTTTTTATATCAACACCATTACAAGCATCGATGACTTCACGGCCAACAGATTCAAAGTCATTTTTGACACCACGAATTTCTACAAAAATTGTCAGGATTTAGAACATTGTATTTAATAGCAACCATAGGATTATAATACAGCAAATTTTTCAGATGTTACATTTTATTCACTTGATTGTAGCTGAACCAATAAAAAGCAGTATTTATTAAAATATAACCAAGATGGTTTAATAACTATTCTTTACTAATATTCATATTTTTTAATAGTTAAACATAAACAAAACATGCAAACCTTACCTAAAACTAAAAACAATCAATTGTTTAAAGAAAAACATTGATTTCTTTATTATCAGCTTCAACTGCCTTCCCTTGCAAAAGAAATACATGATACTTATAATCTAAAATCAGACATAAAACATTACACCAGCAACAATTTTACTTACTTTTTAGAGCAGCATCCGATAATTTAGCAGCAGAAAATTTAGATCCAGTATTTTCTTTCGAAACACTGATTTCCATTTGTTCTACAGCGATTGGTTTACTAGCATTGGGATCAGATGATGTGCCAAGTAAACGATGCTGAACTGACTCATTATTTGCCATTTCAGAGATTCTTGTTACTCATAGATTTTCATTCCTTTTAATTATTTTCATACACTCGACAAATTAAAAAGTAATATATTTTCTGTGTATATTCTCTCTGTACATATAATTCACATGATTTCAGATTGCTAGATCAGTGTTGATTACAAATTTTTCCACAACAATGAATCCATGAAAAGATCATTTTAGAGAGAACTACAAATACAATACAAAGATAGATAAAATATCATTATCATTTATAAACGAAATCAAAGCTAAATATTACTAAAAAACACTCTTTTTGATAACTTAATGAAACATGATATAGTCCAAATTAAACTTTCACAAGAATACATAATCTGAATAAAAGAATCGGCTAGAATTATCATTATCGTGTTATAATTTGGCCCAGTATAACAAACTATATAATCTAACTTAGATTCTTACAACAGATTCATTTCATCATTAGTAAATTCAGTTATAGCATCATAAAGTTAATTTTACAACATCAATCGAAGTATTGTTATGCGAATCTACACTAGAATACTAAAAAATATTGTGTATGATAATAACGCAATGTTATTTGATCTAATAATAGTTAAAACGCGAGTCTTTAGCTGAACTACTCTATTCAACGCACGTGTGTGTAGCTCTCTATTAAAATATCTATCAAGCCCAGGCATTGCAATGCTATCACCAGGCCAAATAAAACACTATGAAAGTTATTCTCAATCCAGAGCATACAAACCTCAATACTAGCTTCGATCAGCCAAGTTTTAATAATAATACAGTCTCATATAATAGGAGTAAGCGATTCTGTACAGATTCGAGGCTAAACTGAGTCTATTTTTAAACACTGAATTAATTATCTGTGTTCTTTGGCAGATATCAATTATCCTTATCCTACAGCTGCAGATATCCATTATCTTAGAGGCTCCATTATTTAGAGCAAACACCAAGCGTTTTGTTAGAGAAACAGCTGGAGCTTAAGTTGACTTAATCTTAAATGAATAAATTAAGTCAGATACTGAAGATTACTTATTGCTTACATCCCGAGTAACCTTGTACAATTTGTATTAGATTCAATGGATATACTGTTATAACTACTAAGGTATATATTTTTCTTAAGATATAGGCCTACAATTATGGCAGGATTGTAGTAAGCCTATTACAATAATTTTACAGTAAATTCAAATGTGCTATCATCCTGTACAATTATTCTGTAGTCTTACATTCTAACAGCATCTTTGTACAATATTCATATCCATTTCCTTTATCCACACTCCATTCCTGTTGTTATTATTCTAACTAATTCCTCTTTGTCTCCCGATCCTGCTTTTAATCTTTAGCATTCCTCGATTTATAAGATGGAGCTGACTCCTTAGTGAATAAAATATTAAATTATGAATGAAATATCACCATATTTTACTTATTAATCAAGAACCCAACTGATTATAGAATAGTGTGTATAATAATTTATTGTTTAACTCGCTTATTTTATTCAATTTGAAAATTAACTCATTAAAATTCGAATGGTATTATATTTTTTTTGATAATATAATTTATTATACAATAACTTAATCCAGTAAACAGCTTTTTATTTTAATATGAATGCCACAAACTCAAGTTAATCTTTATCCCTATATATTATAATACAACAAACTGTTTATTGTATTGAACTGTTTATTGTAAAAACAGTAATTAATACTGTTTATTGAAATATGATAATATATAGATATATAATATGTGAGTTATGTAACTATAGACCTTAAAAAGAATTAAGCCTTACTCTCTCTATCACTCACATAGCAAATCTTTACATTATTATATATTATATTCTGCTACTCTGACTCTATACCACCAAGACTAAACTAATGTTTGCTCTTGCATCTCCACTGAAAGGTTTTTTACGACTCGTCAAAGAACAACGAAATTGAAACAAACGACACACACGTGCGTGCAGACACAGCAAATGAATGGTATTGTACGGTGTTTAAGATGACTATACACCCTGCGTTTAAAGCAAACTTTTCTTACAACCAGGTGATTTCAATCGTTTAAAACAACTCGTTTCACTTAAAATATTTGAAAACTTGTTTTCGGTAACTTTTTTAAGAATTGAAGATTTGTATTTAAATATTCATCTCATATAAAAAGTCACATGTGATGTTGCATTATAATTTGCCATCGACAAATTATTTAGCCAAAGAACTATTGAAGAACTTCAATATAACTAAAGTAGCTAACTAAAGACGATGACAATATAACTTTAGTAAATTAATACTTAGTGAAAAATGCAGTAATGATAGCCTATGAAATGTGATGAAAATAGCGACGCATGCTAGCGTGCCAAAATGGTGTTTTCTCCCTAAATTCTCAAACATTGTTACACTAACTGCTACAAACTAGGCTTATGGCCAGTCAGGATAAAGAGTCACACGAGCAGCTCTTCAATCTAAGCACAGCTATTGATCTGCATAATTATCAATCACTCCTTATAGGTCGTTGCAGCCATATTTTCATCTCGTTAGATAGGGATGGATATGTTACTGTAGCGAAAGGGGTACAACTGGGTATCATTAAGATTCTACAGCAAAATGACATAAAAATGTACTTCATTTGAATCACTTAAATGTTAAACTACATGTGGGCTTACATTGATTTATTAGAATATTTATGAAGATTATAAAAATCCAAGGTACCTAGAGATCTTTTTTACAAAGTCTTGATTCTTTAGATTCTAAACTAAATCTCACCCAATAGCCCAATCTTTGCATTGATTAATTAACAACAAACATTGATTTAAAAAAACTGAGAATAGTTAAAAATAAGTCGAATAAAAATGAGTCGAACTTATTTGGTAAAAATAATTTAGAGATCCCTTTTCCCTTCTCTCTCTCCCTTTCAGATCTAACCAGCATTTGTCCCTCAGCGCCAGCGGATAGTAGTGGGCGGTGGGCAGGGGCCAGGGGGAGGTTGACGCGTAGAAAGCTGATCATCGGTAAATAATTAGAACTGGCTCATTCAGCCAGTCGCTCGCTTCATTGTCATGGTAACCGAGGATCGTTTTTCGCTCAGGATTATCTTAGAGTTGCCAGAAGGATAATGACGTCAGAAGCATGCGAGTGAAAATAAAATCAGCAGTGAATAGCATTGCTTGTGCTGAAACTGTTGGTCAGTATTCAATTTGAATAATAACCGAATGAATGAATTTAATGAAATTTGAGCATAGGGAATATATGATATATGAAGACAATATAAATTTATTAAAAATTTGTTGGATGATTCTATAAATAAATCTAATTTTCTCCAATCTATGCTTTATCTCTTTAGTTTATTAATTGATGTCGAATAAACTTAACGAAAATCATTCAAATAATATTTAAAGTTTGAATATGGTGAGATAAAATGAGCATTTTATCAATGCAACAAGAATTAGACTTCAAGAACTTGCAATAGTTAAACTATTTTCATTAATTGATACTTTAGGACACCTTTTTAAAAGCTGAACAAGCTTTTTACAGCAATAAAGAGTATATAAGAACAGACCATTTCTATAAAGAGAAAGATTTTTTTAGATGAAATGAGTGACAATAATTGCAAGACGTTTAAAGCAGACGTTGCTAATCGCTTGCAGTGGTAGCAGCTTCAACCTTTGCTGACACAGCTGCTACAATAGCTTGAGCTAACAAAGACCGTAGCTAGTAGCATGCGAATGAAGTGAAGCGTGCAGCAACTGATCGCATGAGCGAGCGAGCTGCGAAGTCATAGCTTGCAATGATGAGCAGGCATATAGTATTATAGTAGCAGAAATGATAAAAAGCATTGCTGACAGAATCTGACGGTTAGAGAACGAAATTTGGCATTATATCCAACGATTAATGATACTTAGAAATATCTAGTAGGTTGACATTGCTTTCAACCTACTAGAATATCTAACTTGAAATAGTTTTCAGTTGAATTAAACCATGGAATTGTACACACTTATCAAAAGGAAAGAAAATGGCATCGTTTTAAATTACTAAAAGATATATAATTTTTAAATAATAAAAATAAACTGAACTCAAATAGAAATAATCACCCATTTTTAATATTCACTAAACTTAAAGTTATTTTTGATCATTAAAAAAACTATTATACACACCAAGCATAAAAATGTGTTCCTATATAGATATATTCTGTCTTTTTTTAAATTAATGTTTAAATTCTACACATTTTCTAAATAGATAAGCAAAGTATGCACAATAATAAGCTGTATATAAAGTAAAATAAGTTTTAAAACATAATTCGCCACATTAAATGTCTTTAAGTAAAGCAAGTAAAGCATTACATAAAATCAAAGTTTTACCATCAAGTAAATTCAAAAGAATCAAATTACACATCATCAGATCTTTTATTATAAAAGCGAAAGTAAATATATAAAGATATTATATTTAATGCGTTGAAATGAAAAGTAAACATTAAGCTAAACAAAAATGATATCAAGAAAATTATTTTCCTTCGTAATTATATGAAATATTACTAACACAATAAGTCTAAACTGAAGTTTAATTCGCTTATATTTATTATTAACAAACTGATTATATAAACTGGAGTTAATAATAAAAGCTATAATGCATTTAATATATTTAAAATACATAATTACACCATTTGTCATGATAATATAGCATCAATTAATTCATTAATTAAAATATGCATCAAATAATTCATAAAGTCTATGAATGAAAAAATATTATCTGCTATAAAAAACTATACAAGATCTTAGCAGTAGATATAATATAAAAACAAGTTCTAATAGAAGCAAAAATTGAATCTTTTAAGCGTACTCTATATTAAGCAAAACCTGAGGCACAATTGAAATTTATCTATAAATAAATAATTAAATTTATTCTATACAATTACACCAAAATAAGCTAATTTATTAACAAACTTAACGCAGCAAATCAAAAAACTTAAAATCACAAACTTATATAACATCGATAAAGATAAATTCTGAATAAAATTATCAAAAAAGAAAGAGAATTTTAAATTGAACCAATAAAGCCCATTTATCTACAAATTCTAAAGTAGATATACCAATAAATGTGCCAAATAAAAATACTAAGCATTAGAGATCAAGAAAATATCCCATTTTAAAGTTGCTGATATATAATATTTCATCAAAAACTATAATGGAAAAGGCTAATTGGCCGAACAATAATATGTTTGGTATAAGGCACGATTAATAGCCGCGCACCAAAGAAAGAAGTAGTTTCTTATAATCACCACTAGTGTCACCCTATGAATAGAAAAAAAATGAAAAAAAGTAAATAAAAAATCATTATTAAATTCGGTAAAATATCTAGATTTAGTGATATATATTAATATGTAAAAATTAACTCGAATACACTAACCTGACAAAACGGCATCAAAAATTTGTTTAATAACCCTAACCCTAAACTTTACACTAACCTTAGCACTCACACTATCTTCAATTCTAACTATAACCCAAACCCAAACCGAACTCTAAGAATTAATAATCTAAGCCAATTTGACTGGACCGATTTGATGGGTTTTGCTAAAAAACATCAGTTATTGCATTTCGCAATAGAATTCATACAGCTGCTATTATGAAATGTACTAACTGATGTTTATTTAGCTCATCAAATCGCATGACTCATGAAATCGGCCCCAACAAATCGATCCCGACTATTAATTCTTAGAGTCTGATTTGAGATTTGGGTTGCTCTTAGGATTGTAGCAAGGGTGAGTGCTAAAGTTAGCGTGAAGTTTAGGGTCAGGGTTATCAAATAAATTATTGGGGCCATTTTGTCAGGTTGATATTTTCGAGTCTAAACTAAGCTTGAAAGATTAATTTGTATCAGCAGAAAATTCTCTATATGAAATGATTAAGGTTAAGGTTAATGTTAAGTTTAACGTCATGGATTGCCATATTATAATAACGTATCAGAAGCGTCTAACAACAAAACGAAACGTACCTCAATAAAAGATTCCAGAGTCTTCCCAAACTGTTTTTGAAATTCTTGCTTGATCTGCACCATGTCAATCTCACAGCG
This sequence comes from Oconnorella tubifera, assembly GCA_034700105.1. NCBI lineage: Eukaryota > Metazoa > Annelida > Clitellata > Enchytraeida > Enchytraeidae > Oconnorella > Oconnorella tubifera. The sequence continues at coordinate 12,221 of JAQIXG010001739.1, read as the reverse complement.
ACTGGCCACAATGCGAATCAAAGTTCTGTCTTTAGTTCCCGCTCCCTATCATATCAACAAGTTTACTCTCACTTTTTTATTATTTTCATTAATTTTATACGTTTAAGATTTGAAAGGGTTACCGTTGAGAATATTAAAGACATAGAAAAAGTGGATAAAAATACAATTAATTGAATTTATACTCACTTTCATAGAATGATAAAGACGATCAGCAAAAAACTGATGCTTATTAAGCACAACATTGTCTGAAATAAAAATTAAAAACAATTTCAGTCAATAAATAAAACATTTAACATAATATCAACAGTATTATAAACAATCATTGGAGACATTTACCGATGTAGCTAAACAAAAACTAATAAATTTAGAAGTTAATAAATCAACAGATTCTATCTCAACTACTGTAGATATAAGATTCATTAGAATCTTTTTGGCCAATTAAAACGACACAAATAAAAAAAAATCTTTGACTAAATTCAAAGATCTGAAATTAGAATTGCAGTAATGACCATAACAATACAATGTCTTGTTGCGCCCTTTAGCATGCACCATAATTAAATGCCCAGTATCTCATCTACAGTAATATTTTAAACTAAAACACCGCAAATTTTCAGTTAAAGTAAAAACACTTACAGATGGCTAACATGCCATTAAGCAAGTCCCCGGACATTTCACTGCGTAAAACTTGATCTAAACTTTTCTTTGACAAGTTCTTGTACTCCTGGAAAACTTGACGTAATTGTTGATAACTTTGAGAACAGAGAATCTGATTGAACTTAGATTCATCTGTACCCAGCTTTTTTTCTCCTGCTTGATAAAGTTCCTGAAATGTGATTCATATAAACAATTAGAAAGTTTAAACATAATGCTCAACCTAACCAAAATTCATAGTCATGTAAATGTAACCCTAATTCCAACCTAATTTCAACATAAAAAAGACTGCACCATCACCGGGAATCAAACTTATAATTTTCGATACAAAGTGTATTAACCACTAGACCAAAAGAGTTTCATATGGACATACAATGGCAATTAATCGTATACTCGCTACTTTAGACATTTTTACAACTTTCAATTTGTACAAAAATGATATCAGTTAAAAATACTATGCCACATACATTAGCGTCTTGTTTAGCTTTGTTAAAGTCTACTGTTGGATTTTCTTGACGATTCCCCGTAGACAATGAGACTAAAAGTCTACGGAAATGTCCAGAAGTCTCACTCATTAAGTCTTTCTCCAGATCTCTGTTATATTCTTTAAAAAAAGATAAATATAAAACAACAATATAAAACAAATATAATATAAACAATATAATATAAATATTTCAAATAAATCACAAATCTCTCTTAGCTATATTAATAGAGATAAATTATTAAAATAAGCTTAAGCTGCAGTTTATTTAGTAATTTAGCGAAATAGTTTCATTACAAATATCGTTGATTAAAGGTAGCACAAAAATGTGTCACTTTTTATAGACATTTTATTTTAAACAGTGGACTAACAAAATACTAAACTTTAACAATACAAAGCAATACGTATTTAAACAGCTGAAATGATTAAATACGGATACAGAATAAAATACAGGTAAAAATACAATAAGCAATAATGAAAAATTTACGTAAATACTAAACTATACTTTAAAAATACTTATTACTAGTATACTATTTAATACTTATTGCCATGTAATAAAAAGGGTATTCAATTTAAGTCTTTGTACTTTATAATTATACCATGCACAGTTATATGTTATATAGTTTGTTGCAAATGATCATATTCTATGTGATTATTGTATCCAAATATCCAATAAAAAATCGATATTTTTAATGTTTAATTAACAGAAAACTGACTTATTTTGTAAGCAGATTTGACATCCAGTATTTGCCTGTTTGTTCTTGTACACAGGATCTCAATTAATGCTCTCTCATCTGTACCAGCTCCCTATGGATACAATTTAACACATGTATTTACGCGATACGTTTATATGTAATACAGAATATGTATTTACAGAATACATCAAATACATGATATGAATTTGAATCTAAAATTTAAACACGACAATTAAACTTATAATTAAATTATTAGAAACACTACAATTATTAAAATTTTATTTTTTAATATTTATTATATTATCAATCTTTAACGAGATTGAATTAGTAAATTTAGATTGATATATATTTTTGCCAAAAATTTAAACCCTTAATTGCATGAAATAAATAACAACTCTAACCTTTAATTAGTAATAAATAACTTATTTACATAACTGACTACCCTAATTGAAATTAACTACACGAACTTTATTTTGACTTTTATAGCTTTTTATTGATCTATTATTTCTACTACCCATTTATTTTGTGAATTTGAAGCAATTATATCTCAACAATTAAAAATTGACTCAAAGTATACTATATAATTATTAATTAGTTAATTACTAACATCAAGTATTTACTAACTAACTACCTGCATTGCATCTCTAAGTTCTTCCACATCTAGTTCAATGGGAGACTTAAGTAAAGCTAAAACTAGATTCTCAAAATTACCGCTCAACTCCGATTTCAAATCTTGAATCAAATCCTAGGACAAAAATATGAATTTGAAATATATACCTTTTCAAAGATTTCCCTCTTTTAATATATATCCTATAGAACGGGTAAAAAAGCAAACTATTACTTAAACTAAAAGTATCAAATTTATAGCAAAAAATTTGAAATTTTATTAAATTTTTTTTTTTGATTGATCGATTAATGTAAAGTTAAAAAAAAATTACAAAAATGATATTAAATATAAAAAGTATTTGAGAAACCTACCTTTCCATACATGGTCTTGAATCTGTTCTTGATTTCCTGTCTTTGTTGATTGCTGCGAGCGGACAACAAATCAATGATAGCCTTTTCATCCGTGCCTAAAAATACAACAATTCAAATTAAATTTACACTATAATTAAAATTCAACTTACAAAAATGAGTAAAAAGAATTCTTAACAAGAATACAATTAAATCAACATTTAAAAGATTACATTTAGAAATAATATCATCGCGTCACATCGGCGCAAAAAGGTCACGTCGTTTTGAACTTGATGCGCAAAAATATTGTTAATATTAAACCAAGTGATCAGTTATAAGCTCAGCGATAAAACAAGTGATAAGTGACTCTTATAAAATTACTCACTAAAGAATTTTCTTTCTTCAAAAAACGAAGAAATTAAAAATAAAGCTATAGCAGATTTTATTATTTTCGCAAACACAATACAAATACAATTACAGTAAAAACGATATCAAACCTAGTCCTTTCATAGCTTTACGCAGAATTTTAGAATCATTTTCAGCGTCAAATGAAGGATTAGGTCTAACGGTACCCTGGCCCTGAACAGAAATAGATTGTATGCGCATTGGAATTATTAAAAAAGTACAGCAACACAGACAATATATAAAATAAAACAATAAATAATCAAACTAACATGATTATGAAATAATGCTTACGATTATACTTATGATAACATAAAACTTATATATGCTTATAAAAATCAAGATATGTAGTAGCAAGATTGTTATTGAAGTTTTCCTAACATAATATCTAAATCTAAATGATATTGATGATGAAATTATAAAAATAAGTCAAAATAAGATCAAATATATAATACTTCTGGTACTATCGCAGCTGGTTGACCATAACCCGACCCTGGTTGACCATACCCACCACCAGGTTGACCATATTGACCACCTGGTTGACCATATTGACCACCTGGCTGACCATACTGACCGGCCGGTTGACCATATTGACCTGCCGGTTGACCGTATTGACCACCCGGTTGACTATAACCCGCTGGCCCCAATTGACTTGAAGGGTACCCACCCGCTTGGGGGGCTCCATAACCCGCGGGGGCAGCGGGATACCCAGGGGCAGGCTGAGCCGGATAGCCCCCCGGTGCCTGAGGGGGATATGGCCCTGAGGGCTGGGGCGGGTAGGAACCCGAGGAAAGAGGGGGATAGGCCCCGGTGGATTGAGGAGGGTAAGCCCCTGGTTGGGGATTGGGGGGGTAGGGCTGATTATAGGGTTGAGAAATTGGCTAAAGGTAAAAAAATAGTTTAGTTACCAAATGGATAAAAAATGATATAAAAGTCAAGCATTATGATGCAATAAGATGTTTTAAATAATTACCTGATATTTAAGGTAATTATAATATATAAATGAAATAAAAGAGATAAATCTAAATTATAATAAATATATTCGTTCATTTATAAGGTAATTCTTAAATACATGATGTTACAAAAGAAGCTCCCTACAAATATAACTAAAAATAAAACCGCAATATAGATAATTCTTTAAATAGATATATTTATATAAAAATTGAAACATGATTTTTTTTTAAACACCGTGTATATTAATAGCTATACATTATTTAGGCAAATAAAGTATATTCGTTATTATGCAAACAAAGCCTGTGATTTATTTAAACAAGGCCTGTCTTTTAAAACTGCCTGCAGGCTAAATTTAGACATTAGACCCGTATTGGACTTAGGCCAATAAATCTATAATGACATCACAAGATATTTATAAATACTTGAAACTATAAACTGTCCACATGACTAGTTTATAAAGAGAAATAACTTAATCAATCAAAAATGTATTTCATAGCAATAAAAGTGGACAAAGGGGAGGGAGAGGGAGTTTTAGAAAAATTAAATATTTTGAATATTTCATTACGTGTTAATTTTTTAACAAATTGCTTGAAATTATGCTTTGAGTGAAAATAGGAGCCAAAAATAATTTGTCAAAAACCTATGTATTATTAAAAAGTAATAGCTCTAAAAGAATTGCCTCTCTCATTTTATTGTACACGTAACTGAAGAAAAGTGATTTTTCACAAATTAAAATTAGTCACAGAAGATTAATTTTATTCTATACTTTACCTGGAATCCTATTCCCCCTGGACCGCTACTTTGTGGTGGGTAGGGCATTCCACCCCCACCCCCTCCACTTGGGGCTCCATAGGGGTCAGGCATTGGTAGATAGCCCCCCTGAAAATAAACTCATCAAAATTAGATAACACTTTGAAATGCTTTTTTTTTTTTGATTTAGAATAAAAAAAGTAATAGAATTTTTCTCTGAAAAAATTCACGCTTCCAGTTTGTTACGCACAGCTTAAATATTTAAATTGTAAATGTAATAAAGCATACAGTAAGCCTTCATATACTTTCTACATTCATTTTATGTTATCTGAACTTAAATGCAATAGATTATATTTTGAAATTATAAATAGAATATTTGTAGCTATAGAAATTCAGACAAAATCTAGAATAAACTGGAAAACTATCCGATTGACTTTGCAACAACGCGATACAATATATATTTTAATGAATGAAGCTAGATTTACCTGAGCGGGGGGTTGACCTCCCCCATAGCCCCCCTGAGGGGGATAACCCCCTGGTTGGGGTGGATAGCCCCCCGGAGCTCCGTACGGAGAATAACTCATGATTTAAAAATTGAATTATTTAAAAATGTAATTTAACCGAGTACTTGATGTAAATCTATAAAATAAAATAATCTACTGATGTTTCATTTTCTTTAAAAACTATTCGTACAGGCAATAAGAAATAATTTGCGAATTATGATTTTGGTCCAAAATGAGTCGACATCGATCCAAATTAATTTCTAATCCTAACCATAAATCCAAAATAGACGCTAATCCAAAACTCTAACCCTAATTTTAAAAAAACATTTGTTTGAGAGCAAAAATGTAACACTTTCCTTCGAAAATATCTAACGACCTTTTTTATCCATCAAAATCATTCATGTAGACCTAATATGAAAAATGCAAGTTTTTCTAGTTTTATTATAATTTACACAAAATTTCATGCCTAATTTTCCGGCACCCCCTTGGCTTCCCTCCCCTGTAACATTTAAGTATATATAAATATGTATAGGAAAATATATAAATATATTATAGGCCTACTAATAAAAAATATATTATACGACGAAGCTGTTAGATAATTTTCTTTTGTACATTTTGGGTTATTTCAATTGAAAATAATAAATTAGAAGATAAAGAATTAGGCAAAAATTAGGAAGAAATATTAATTTAATTAAAATAAATAAAACTTTATTTACTTTATATTCACTTTTATTTACGATAGTTGTTAAAGAGTATAAGTAACTTTACTTTTATCCAATCATTAGCTTACAATTTGACATAAGTTAAATACTTGTCAGCTCTTTAAGCATTGATTGGATGAAAATTTCATGCGCTAATGAATAGGATCAATTTGATGAATAGAATCTAAACATAGAAACCAAGTCTCAACTGGATTTTCAGAAAATCCTGTTTGAGTCTTTTTACTATTAAATTTTTGTCCGGTTTGCATTTTATCATTCTCTTGTCCGGTTTATCTTTTATCATTGTCTAGTCCGGTTTACTCTTACATTTTCATTAAGTTTTGTCGGTAATTCACTGCTAAATCAGTAGTCTTATGTCTTTTAAGGGGGTGGTAAACAAAAAAATCTGCAAAAAATCCGATGACCTAATTGTTTTACTTATATATTTCTTCAATAGCTTCTATTTGTTATATCGTGTACTAAATCTTTTAATAATATTACTAATACGTGTCCAAATTTATTGAAACATGCATTTTTTAGAGGGATGGGGGGAGGGAGAGCACTTTCATAACTTTTATTGGAATAGAAGTAAAAATAAATCAGATTGCTTTTTACTGAACTTTATCCTATTTTTCACATTATATTATAATTACACAGAAAAATTTGAATCCAATATTTAATTTAGATCGACAATAATAGTATAATTTACTGGAAGCATTATTTAAAATATATTCTATAGACATTAGTAATCCTTATAAGCTATGTAACAAACAATTCTGCATCACATTTAAATTTAACAACTATTTCAATGAAGCAACACAAAACTAAGACAACTATTTGTCGACTATATGAATCTAAATTCTCTAAGAAAATTACAAGCAACTCATTTACAATTTCATTCCCAAATCAATCAAAATGATAAATTAATTTTAAAATCAGTTCAAATGTGTTTCGCGTAATGAAATTAATCAAATATAAAGATCTTGTTAATAAAGTCAGTAGTTTAAAAATATAAAATTCAGATCTAGTTTACACCGATTACAAAAAACAACAATATCAGAATTTTATAAAATATACTTAAGAATTTTAAATTAAGATCAGATGTATTAATGCTTTAGTAAATATAATAATATAGTAAATATAATAGTAGGGGGGGAGGGGATAAATAGATGTTCAAGCCAAAAAATGGGGCATCATTTCAAATTTGATCAGTTGATTACAACTATTGATTACAAATTCAGTTGACGCATGAATTTTTTTTAAAGTTGCATATTGCTATTTACCTTCATAAAATTACAACAATTATTACGGTAATGTAATTATTACATTATAAAACGGTACATGAAAATCTATTAAATCTGTTATTAAATCTAGTATTGCATAAATTACAAAAAAATTAAATTAAATTTTCAGTGTTTTAACTTTTACTAAAGTTCACATCCAGCATTACTGTGTAAATTTTTAAGTTATTGTCTTATAACATCGAGAGCGATAGAAAAAAGGGTGTGTAAAGTTTAAACAGTCGTGAATTAACCACTGGCAGGAATGCTACAATAGCAGATTTAATTTTAATATGATGTTGCAGAAATATTATTGGTAGCAGAATTGTAGTGGCAGTGCTTTTTAACTTATAAATATAAAAATAATATTTGAACTATTCTGTGTATAAAAATCATGGCACATTTGTTCAGGAGCAGTTTAAGTCTTGCAAATATCATGATAATATGTATAAACAACATATTTATAATTTAATCATATTAAAAGTCCAATATATAAAGTTCTTCGCTTGCATGAATTCGTTTAATTAAAAGAATTTTTGTACCACTAAAAATTGGTACAACTAAGACTATTTTTTCATTACAAGCATTTATTTAAAAATACTACCAAACTATGAATTTTCAATAACTCTATCTTACAAAATAATTCCAATTACAACATCGATAAATTACTAAATTCAACAGCATTTTCAAACCATCAACTTAACAAAAATTCCACATTAAATTACGCAAGCCTAATGAATTAAATATCTGCGAAAGAATCATAATAATAAGACGTAATGAAGTATAAGATTGACGAAATTGGTTAAGAATAAACTATAGATTGTTAGTGAGAAAGAAGATGTAGCTAGAAGTAAGAGTACTGTAAGATTAGTGGCACTGGCCATACCATGGTTCTAGTATCCTTTAACCAAGGCCAATAGACAATGCTGGTAGTCACCCGATGTGTCACCCTAGAAAACAAAAAAAAGATTTATAAGATTAAACAAAACAATCTAAAGGTTTGCAGTAAAATTGAAATTGAAATTCATTGACTAAATAAACGACAATTTACAACTAAAATTTTCAATCAATTCTTAATAGAAAATAAAAAGGGTATTAAAAATAATCCATTTTCAGTGCAATGTATCAATGATTTAACCCTTGATAAATTAAAACTCATCATCCTGATACAGGAAACATGCCCGCATTAAGATACTCTACATTATTTACGAAATAACTAACTACAAGTACTTAACAACACAAAAGTATAATTATTAAATATCAAGCAGAAAATAGCAAACAGACCGAAATGAAAGATTCGAGAGTCTTTCCATACTGAGTCTGAAACTCTTGCTTGATCTGCACCATGTCAATCTCACAACGAGACACAATAACACGAACCAAGGTGCGATCCTTTGTACCGGCACCCTAAGAAATAAGACACCTTTATTTTACTGTCATTCAAAAATATACATAGAATGGAATAAAGTGTATATTAATTTCTTACAAAAATTGTCTTAGTATAAAGTAACAAATATGAAATTATATCAAGAAAAAAATATCTTATATTTAGGCTGCAACCTCATTACTTTTAACTGCCGTCTGATCACTTTGTGTTGCAACCCCACAATTTTAAGCTGCAGCCCAAAGTAACGAACAGCAGATTTAATAGTAGTTAGCGGTTAAAATATCCAAGAGAAAACTGACCTGCATGGCTCTATGCAGACGTCCAGCAAAAAAACGATGCTTATTCTCAACAGCTCCGACTAAACACAACAACTAAATGTCACAATGTATCTTATTATCATCACTACATAACACAGAGTATTGATTTTTTGATATACCTAATTTAATTTTTTTAAATCAAACCAATCTTAATCGCTTTTATTGTCACATATCTGTGACATTGTCCCTTAACTGTTAAATAAACGGTAAACATTATTAATTGATTGATTTGTCATATACATACATATGGCTAGCATCCCATCTTCCAGATCCCCAGACATTTCACTTTTAATAACTTGATCCAATCCTTTCTTTGACAAGTTCTTGTACTCTGTAAAAACTTGACGAAGTTGTTCGTAACTTTGAGAACACAGAATCTGATTGAACTTAGATTCATCTGTACCGATCTTCTTTTCTCCTGCTTGATAAAGTTCCTGTAATGCGATTAAAAGAACAACAGTATAAATTACCCTGTATCCTGTCAAAAAGAGGAAATACTCTGATGACAGAATAGACTAATAGAAAAAAAGGCATAAGTTTAATGCTTTCGATTAATAAGAGATAAAAATGTAAAAGCAATTGAGATAATAATAAGAGAAATATTTTACCTGCGCGTCTTGTTTTGCTTTGTTAAAATCAACGCCAGTGTTTTCCATACGATTTCCCTGCAAGCGAATAAACACATAAAATAACGTCATCTTTACTGCATGCAACATAATGCACGCATGATATTTCTGTAAATTGAATTATCTTTCTTTCCAAAGGATCCTTAAGTCACAATTATATAAAACTTACTGATTTTAAAGATAAATATTTAGAAATATTTACCATAGACATAGAAACAAGTAGTCTTCTAAAGTGACCTGATGTTTCACTCATTAAGTCTTTCTCCAAATCTCGCGAATATTCTAGCAATTAATAAACCAGTAATCAATTTCTTTAGTAATCTTAGCACAGATTACTATCGTTAACAAAATAAACGCTTTTAAAATTGTAATCGACTGAGATATAAAAAATATATTTTAAAAACTATGCTTTTGCTACTACAAATCAGTAATAGTAGATCAGTTTTGTTAAAAATGCTACCAATATTACTTCTATTACTACATAAAATCAACATATTATCACAACAGTCATATAATACAACAACAATCTTTATTCAAATTAGATTCAATATATGATAGATAAAATGGCATTATCATACTAGTCTTATAAAAGGCTTTAATATCCTGAATTTCCCTATTTGTTCTTGTGCATAGGATTTCTATCAAGCAATGCTCATCAGTTCCTGCACCCTGTAACACATTAACGACAAATATCACTGTAAAACCTAACTGAACATAAACAATGATAACATTGAACTTACAAATGCCATTTCTTTCACTTATAAATTCATTGACTACAATTCTGATGAAAGTAGAATAAGAGAGGCATCTTACAGACATAGCCTCCCTCAGTTCCTCGCTGTCATACTCTGTTGGAGTTTTAAGAAGAGCAACGCACAACATCTCAAAGTGTCCACTGACCTCTGATTTAATGTCACTTATCAAATCCTGTACAAAATATAAAGCCAACTCAAGAGATGTTTCAAATACGTCAAAGATTTCTATACTTGTTTAATATGACATCGGCACAAAAGCACTGGTACGTTGCAAACTGAATGCGTAGAAATCAAATGATCAGATATACTTGAGTTTAAAGTGAGAGCATTCAACAACCGATTCTTTAGGAATGACTTGAAGAAAATCAATAAAACGTTCCTTTTATTTACCAAATGGAATCCAATATCAGACTCACAATTCTTAGCATAATATTTTTATTGCAAATCTATTGTTAGAAACTAGTCACAGACATGAGAATGAGAGAGAGGCAAACATAATATAACCTACTTTGTATAATATTTTTATATAAAAGAAGTCTAAATAACCACCTACCTTTCCATACATGGTCTTAAATCTATTCTTAATATCCTGTCTTTGTTGATTACTACGAGCAGATAGCAACATCCAAATAGCTTTTTCATCCGTACCTATAGTCATTAACTAGTCTACTTAATTTATATACCTAATTTAAGTAATTAATATCATCTATTTAATTAATTTATATCATTAATTAAATTCAATAGCGCAATTAACTACTTAATAAAGTTATAGCGTCCTCAAGTAAGACTTAAGGAAGAACCACATAAAACGAGTGTGGTGCAAGCTCCTCTAAATTTACTAAAATATTCCTGATGATATATTTTCTAGCTTAGAATAAAACATATCAAGCACTTGTTCGTCTTTCCGGTAATTTAGATTATAAAAAATCTGATTTTTCAAAATTGCTTATTATGGATGCAAAAGCAGCCTGTTTATCTAATTTGTACTCTACATGTATGACTTGAAGTTCGAGTCAGCGAAAGTAAAAAATATTCATTTAATAATTCAATTTACAACTAAGGATAAAAACTAAACTACACTAAGCTTAAACATCTAAATTCTAGATGACAATTTCTTCACATATTTTAACCCGGTAAATTATAGAATAATAATGTTATATGATCATATTTTACGAACCCATTCCTTTCATTGCCTTACGCAAAACTTTAGCATCTTCCTCTCCATTAAAACTTGGAGTCGGTCTTACTGTGCCTTGGCCCTAATAAGAGCAAAATTAGTAAAACAAATGAATCAGTTAATGCATGAGGCAATGTCTCTTACATTATTGGAGTTAGACCTTTGATCATCTTTAAAATAACTTCAATAGACGCAAGGACAAAATAATCCCTCGACAAACTGTTCCTGGACAAAAAATTCTCTACAACTGTAACCCTAAACGATATTTATGAATATTAAAACAAGGAACATTTTGTCTGGAACCATATTTTCAAGCCATGCTTCAGTCTTATTGGAAGATAAAAGCCATAGCACATTATAGAATTAAGCGGAACAGGACTATTCAGTCCCGCCGATTTAGTCCTGCCGATTCAGTCGCGGCCAATTCAGTCCCAGCCCAATTCAGTCCTAGCCGATTCAGTCCCAAGGTTTAATTGTCTATTGAAATGATGTAATATTTGATCTCGCTTCGCAAGTACGCTTGTGAAGCGACTACCCTTCGAATATTTACTCTATTTAGAACTAGTTAGCCCGTTGACACATCACAGT
>JAQIXG010001738.1:0-20443 GCA_034700105.1 Oconnorella tubifera | reverse complement strand
GGATATATCGAAACCCTGATATATCGAAGTAATTTTGATGGTCCCGTGAGCTTCGATATAACGGGGTTATACTGTACTAGGTAGGATATTGCAATTATGTCAATAAATAAAAATTATGCGTATTTTTGCACAGCTCGGAGAGACGGATCAGAATTTATCAAAATCAAGAAAAATACTACAAACAATGGCACGAAGGTTTGTGTGTATTGTGAAATGAATTTCTGTCCTTTTTATGAAATGCATATTTTCTGTCAATCTCTAACGCAGAGCATTTATTATACCGTTGCAAAATGAAGAATAACAGTCGTTCATCAGTTGTTATTATCATCTAATATCATCATTATTATTTTAATATATTCATGTCTAGAATAATATCATGCATTAACGCTATAATAATTAGTCAGATATTGTAATAAATTTAATGGAAAATCATTGATTTATAGAAAGTTTGTCGATTAGAATGTTGTGACATGTTTTCTGTATTTCAGAGTGATGACTAATAAGTTGATTCTCGCTGTAATAATTATCTGTCAGCTCGCGATACTTGCTGGAGTCGTTTACTGGAAATTCTTTTCATAAAAACAAATTCTTTTCAAAACAACTTTTGTCTTTCGCTCACACTATCTACCCTTTTTATTTCAGACCGTGCAGCTAAAATTACATTAAAACTAGTTATAACTGGTGTTAAAACTAGTTAAACTGGTTTTAAACTAGTTAAAATTGGTTTAAATACTAGTTAAAACTGGTTTTAAGCTGGTTTAACCCGGTTTAAAAACTAGTTTAAACTGGTTCAAGAACTGGTTTTAAGGCTAGACTCTTTAATCCACTAAAAAATTTATATTTACTTACAATGAAGTTATAGGATTAAAATAAAAGAGTGACGATTAAGTTGCTGGATCGTGTATTTACGTTACGACATTGTGTTATTAAACTGGTCTTGTGTGATTTAATTCAATACTAGACATTCTTTGCAAATGCTGCATATTTTCCACCCGTGTTAGCGCGTATATAGTACATTGTATGTAATCAGTTGTATATGCGTAAATTTTTGTAAATTGTAAATTATCAAATGTTTTGTATATTATTTCTTTTGATGTTTCTCTGACATTTCAAGTGAAAAAATTAAATATTTGACTGTTTTGACTATTTTATAAAAAAATGAACCCTAATCATAAACTTACAACGTACCCAGTCTTAATTGCAGCCTATACTAGATTAGATTAAGAAATTCAGTGATCATAGACCAGTATTAACACTAAGGGGCCCATTGAAAAAAAATTGGAGCAGTGAACATCTTGTACTCATTTTTATTCCTTTTTGCCAGACGATCTTTTAAAAAATAAATTGTGGAGGGGCCCCTAACCTGGATGTTTGCTGATTAGTTGGCACTTGGGGATAATACGACCTAGACTACCTTTAGCGGATATTTTGATTTCTACATTCGATAAATAATACATTTGGTATTTTAACAGCTTTTAGATATTCTGTAACTGAAACTTGTACTCAAGTTTTCTGTTATAATGAACGGCTGAGTCAACCGCGGAGATTGAAAGTCAAAAGAGTCATTCTGTATTATTATATAAGTCATAAAGTGAAGTCTTCAAAACCAGTCACAAAATACCCAAAATCAGTTTCGATACGTAAATTCTCCAGCGTCCTTTTTTACATTGGGAATTCCCAGATTCAGGTTTTATTTCTGCTCCGCGTTGGTTATAAATAGATTGGTAAAACCAGTTTCGTTTTTCATTAAATTATATATATTTATCATTTAGACTCATAACACACGAGTTTCGATTGATTTTATAATAATAAAATCAATATTTGATGTGATTTGATGAAAATAAGTTATTTTAGTAGTAGAACAAACGAAGATAATTCCCATAAAAAATTTTCTTATTCAGTTTCGATTGGGGACTATAATAAAGATGCAAAAGTAATTTAGTTCATCATTCAAAGTTAACATTTTAACACATGCGATGATGTTATAGTTGTTTGTAATTAATGTGTAATTCGGTATAGCATCAATTTTACGAAATATATATAGGAGTATCAGCATTTTTTACTCTAAATTTTAATTAATTCTCGTAGTTATAACTTTGTAACTTCACACGAAATGTCAGGACAAGATAGCAAGCAAAGATTGAGACCTTGGTTGATCGCCAAGTTGAACGAGGGAAGCATCAAGGGCTTGGACTGGATCAACGATGAAAAGACGAGGTTCCAGATGCCTTGGCATCACAAGGGCAAGCAAGGCTGGTGTCCGGACAGTTGTGCTGTCTTTATGGTCGGTGCTCAATATTTTATTCATCTGTATAGTTTCATCTCTTCATATTGTTCAAATTTAACATTTGTGTTTATTTTGAACGTTTTGGAGTTCCGATAATAAATGATCAGAAAGTACAATGTAAATATTTTACATTTTATCTTAAGAATCGAATACAAAATATTACTCTGTAATTCTTAAATTTTCTGTTAGATTTGCATCTGTTAATTTTCAGTTTTTATTAAGCATTTCAAAGGAAATGTGATAGATTGTGAGACATTTTAAAGGGTTTATCTTCTTTTCCAGTTAAAAAAATTCCAGTGCATTATTTTGATAGGTATTGTTTTGCATCTGCCAAGTAAAAATACAGATTTATTATTATTATTACACTACTGTTTGAATGATTCAATTTTAATATAATTTCTTTATATTTATATATTTTTTTTTATATGACAGGAATGGGAGAAAAATATGGGCAGATTTCAGGAGGGGGTCAACAAGCCCGAATACAGCAAATGGAAAACTCGTATGAGATGTGCTTTACATAAATCGAATGATTTTACTTTACTCACTGATGAAAACTCATCGGAACCTTATAGAATATATGAACTGACCCCTAAGCAGGGTACTGTTGTAATGTCTTATAAGATTTTAAAATAAATAGTAATTCTAAAATTTAATTTAATTAAATAGAGAAATTTTAAAGCGATAAAATCTAATGTGAGAATTTGTAATTGATAATATTATTTCTGTAGCACTGCATATTACACTGTGTACTTGTCAATATTTGTGTAAATAAATTTCATTAACTGATTAAATATTAAGCATTGTAGAAGAATATACAGAATACTGTGGAATAACTCCCACCTCTTACTAGGCCCCTAGAATTTAATAATGCTAAATTTGTACTTTCTGAATACTAGAAGAGAATCTGTATTGTTACAAATTTGCAATATTCTCATAAAATAGTTTATCTAAATCTAGATTTATATCCACTGATATAGTCTTTTAAATATTTTAAATATAAATACATACATTTAAACATTTATTGTTACTGTAATTATAGTACTATAATTATCGTACTATAGTTATTGTACTGTATATATAGTATAGAAAAATTTGTGTCACATTTTTATAGCGAAGAGAGCGTCAAGTTGTAGCATTGTCGGTCAAATATGTCACAATTTATCTGACACCATTTCTGACTTCAGTGACCAAAGTCATGCTGTACGTTTCTAAACCTGATTCTTTCATTTACGTTTTATTTTCTATACAATATTTCTATGGTTATATTTCAATTATTTCTGCTAATATAAATATTCATCAATAGTGTTATATACACAAGAAGTTGTTATTACTGTTTTAAAGTACTTTTCCTATTAATGGCTGAAATTAATTAACTTCATTAACAATTATTATTATTATATAATATTAATTAATTAAAAATTACAAATTAATATTATTATGTCGTTTTATTTCCATAGTTTTCTAAGGGTATTTTTTATTCAATGTTATGTTATCATTTTTTAATATATTTTCACTTTTCATGATTTAACGCAGGCTCAGTCACCGCCTACATGTATTCCTGTCTTTGTTGAAAATGAAAGTAAGCTTACTTGCTCCTTTTTTTAACAATTATTATCGATTAGCACTGTTTCAGCATTTTTTCATGCGTTTCTTACCAAATAGTATTAATCTAATAACAGTCTGATAAGTTACAACATCTAATAACAAACGTATTAATGACAATTCTTGCTCGAGCAAGAATTCAGTATAATATTTACACTCTCCAATATTGTTTCTATTGTATATATTATAAACAATACGCAAGTTTAGAGTTTTTAAACTATTTAATCACTTTGTTAATCGATGCAGAGTAATGTTTTGAAATTTATTCAATTGAAATATATTGTTGTATTTCTATAACTTGTCCTTGTTGTTAAATCTCCAGTTTTACTGAGCGATGAGCCCAGCCAGCTTTCAAACAAAGAGAAGAGTCTACCTTGGGATCTGAAGAACATTTCTTCTTCTGAGATGATCCCTCTTGACTCTTCCCCTGAAGCCATGAGTATGACTAGGATATCGTATGATCCTGACGATCAGATAAAGATCATTTCTGATAACATGAGTTCGATGGACCTGAATAGAGAGCAAGTTGACCAGCATGATGCGATAGATGAACAGGCGTTGTTGGAGCAGTTGATTGAATTAAAGGATGTTGTTCTGGTGTCATCTGACTGTCGTCAATTTGGAACTGACAGGGGCACAGATGATGCTGCCAGTGATGATTGTGATCAACAACTGGCAGAAGGTTTTTATATTTTGTACTTTTATTATAGTTTTTAGTCAGCCATATCCGAATAACAATTGTTACATACAACATTAGGAATATTAAAATTATCTGTACATTTACATTATGAAACTGATAATGTGATCATTTATCATTTATCATAAATAATTAATTTATAAACTAATAATTTATCACTTTCATTATATTGATTTCATTGTCCCGTTAATCATTAAGATCAGATCTCATTTTTATAAAATCAATGGTAGATCTTCAATTTTATTACATTGTATTATATTAGCTTCATATATTTCCTCAGATGTTGATTACAATCGCTGCATTGCTGCAATTTTGGACTACATGCCGGACTTTGAACAAGAATATGAACAGAAGCCAGCATCCCAGGTCATCCCAGACGATCATGCCCAAATCTTTCAGTTTACAGATGATGTCCAAAGTCCATCCTGCTTAATCTTTGAAGAAAATGCTGAAAATTGGTTAAGTTTGTGACCAAACTTGCTTGAATCTTCAATCAAGAATGAGCCAGCTTGAATTGTTTTTAATTAATGACTTTGTAATTTAAAATCAAGATTTATAATAAAATAACGACTGTGTATGTAATTATTTTCTGTATTTTTGCATCAAAGGACATAGCAGTCCCCACTCAGTATGTTATGAGAGTAGTGGTATACTGTGCGAGGGGGGGGGGGGGTGGGGGCGAGAAAAACTATTGGCTGTATCAATATTATTTTGCCTTTAACTATCATATTTATAACGATCATAATTAAATATATCTTTTTATAACTTATTATAACAGTTTTGTAATAATTGATCAACAGACTTTTCGTCTACGACACTTCGTCTACTACACAATCTACCGACATTTAAGTTAAACCCTAACGCGCATCCCAATCCTACAGATAACCGTAATGTATTAGACCAAATATCGGTAGATCAAATGTCTGTAGAAGAATGATCGTAGACGAAAGGTCTACGATATTCCGTCTTTATTCTATGGACCAATTGCAGTGATACCTTGTTAAAATGTTTAACAAACCTTGTTAAAATGTTTAACAAGCTTGAACAAAGAGCTTCATTGAAAACGAATATAAATTACACGACGTTATGACTCACTGAGCCTGCCTAGACCAGTGGCCTAGACACTGTCTGGATATTTTGCTTTCAATCTAACAAAGAATATCGCGTACAGCCTGTGACCTAGATTCAACTGCGCAATAAAAACTCCACATTATAAAAGCTCTGCATAATAAAAATGACGGAGCATGTAGAAATGCCTGGCGTTATATTTTATCCGCCAGTGCCAGTTTGATGACTGAGATGGCGATAGCTGAGTCGCACGTAAGCATATATTATTTACAACAAATGTATTAATCTTTACATTATGACAATTTCCAAACTATTACCCTTACCATACAGAAGCCAAAATTACTCTACATATAATTACCCTACAAATAATTAAGCTGTAATTATCGAAATAAACATTTAATTTTTTTATCCCTATATAATTGTTAATACTTTTCAGAAAATTATATTCCCTCGCAAGCAACGCTTTTATTAAGATATCATTATAGGCCTAAATATGATATTTATTCATATACTAATAATCTATAATTGTATTGAGCATTGTTTTTATATAAAAATTCCCCCTTCCAAACTATGCGCAAAAAGTTATATATTCATCTCTTCAATATTGGTAAATATCTAAATGGACGCATATTATCACGGGGAAATAATAGAACCGACGCTTGACTCATTGCCGCAATGCGGCAGATTGTCGATCACGTGATGTTTTGCACACGGCTCTCTCTCATCGCGTCACTATAAAAGCCAGAAGCGAGCGCTTTTTTTCATTGTGTGTTCATTGTGAGCTCAGTTGAAGTTGTGTTGCAGGTATCAGTATAATAAAAACTTTACACGTTTTCTTCTTGAAATGAAACAATTGATTTTTTATGTAAATCTACTGCGATAGTGTCTTTGAACATTGTTTTAAGCAAAAATATTGACAGATGGATTAAACTATGGATTATTCATTTTATTTGATGGATTATGCGGAAATTAAATTTAAAGACTATGTAATCTGTTAAGTTTAAGTAGATTGTGAATACTTTTCAACGGTACATTTACAAGGTTACAACCATGCGGTATTTGTAAGAACTAAATATAATTACAATTATTAACATAAGTTGCAAATATTATCTATCAATTAAAATAATATGTTATGATGTTGAGCAGCTTTAATTGGATACGGAAGATGCAGAGCTGGTTTCAATTTAGTAGTACCAATCTTGCCGTGAAAAATCACTACTATCTACGGTGACCATGCCGTATGGAAAATCTACACAAAGAAAAGTTAATCGATATTAAATATGAAACTAAAATTTCCTTTAATATATAAAGCATCTATATAATTAGTCGATGTACTTTATAACGAAATAAAATTGTCATTAAAGAAATCATTATAATGCAACTGCGTCGTAAGGTACGTTATTAAATAACTGAAAGATCCTGAGGCTGATTATTTTATTTAATGTAAGCTTCCTAAAAGACAGAATTCATTACATAGGAAAAATATATTGGAAGATAAACTGTATATTAAGCAAAGGTTATAAGCATAATATGTTGCAGATCCGTAGACGTAGACTTATTCTCTGTATATTGCTAATTTGATAATCCATTTTTGAGCCACTGTTACATTGGATAATATGAATAATTAAGCATATCAAAATTTCGCAAAGGAATAACCAATAGATGCGCTTTCTGTACAGTGTACGTCTTGTAACGTAGTTTTGTAACGTTATGTAATTTGTAAAATTGTAATCGGGTTAAGAATATATATGTTCTATTGCGCATCAATGCTAACTGCAGAGCGGTGAATACTGGCTCTTGTCGAGCGAGGCTTTCTAATGAATATGTGGTACACACAGTCTACAGTCAAATGCGCTCTCAGCCAATAATATTAGAAGCCTGCGCAATAAAATGTAGGCATTATCGAAGCAAAATAAAGTCTCTTGATAAACTGGCATAGATTCTGATTTACAGTGCTATTAACGTATCAGTAGTGCAGCAGAATGACTGAGTCTGTTTAATATTACAGCTAGGCTGAAAAGACTGGTAAACAACTAATAATGGCGTAATGAGTAATGATTTTTATCTGCAGGGAAACGAAGGTAGAATGCTCCACTTAATTAAAAACAAAAAACAACTGTTTTAGAGATCTTAAATTGATAGTATTTAAAACGCTGATGTTATTTGATGATTTCTACGAAGACAAAAAAATGCAGTTAGTTATATCTTGAAGAAATTTTATATAGAAAAAAAATTGTTTTTACGAAGACTTAAATTAAACATTAAAGACGAAGTATTTTCTCAATATTGTTTAATCTGATGGCAAATGCTGCAGACACGTTAATTTTTATGTAACTTATAATTCATTTAGAATTATAGTAGTTTATAAATAGGCCTACTTTAATTAGGCTTTATTGCACTTATTTTTCATTAGAGCTACAATAAATCGTTTGCGTATAGATTCTGTTTAGCTGGAAGGTATGAGAGGTGTTTAACCCTTTCGACATACCCGACGCCCATGCAAGTCTAAAAATTGTTGTGAAATTGACACGAAAATATTATTTATAACTATCTGTAATATAATTATGATCTGTGTACATTATTAATTAATATAAAAACTATTAACTGCAGGTTTTTTTTGCACATGCTGTTGTTTAAAAATAACAGGATGTACATTGTATACGTCGTAGATTTTTGGTGCAGTTTTCTTCTCACAAAATAATTGTGATCTTTTTACACCGATACAAGGTCGTTTTTCAGAGCGGCTAAATAGAGCAGGACGTGGGGGGGGGGTGGGGATCGGTATAAGGGGGAGTTTTTTTGATATTAATTTTTGCCCATTTTGAAAATTTTGTACGTAATTTTCACTTTTTTCATCATTTTAATTTTATTCATTTTTTTACTGAACGCGCGTAGCCCCCAATCCCCCCCCCCCCCAACAACGAAAATCTACATTAGTTGCATAGTGAAATAGTCTTATTATACCTAACAATTCTATAGTCTTAAAGTTAGATTTGCATAACTATTGTAATACATTTCAGTATAAGAAAAATCACCTCTTCATACGTGGGGAAGGGGGTAGTCAACCCTATAACCCTAATACTTGTTTTTTAATTTTTAATTGGTGTAAAAAAACGTTTTTAATTTTTCCCTTGATCCTCTCAAATGACTATCGTCAATTAAACCATTGCGTAATCAGTTTTTATATCATTTGTAAGGTTTTCTTGGTGCTTTAATGAGTTTGAGAGTAGGCCTAAGCACAGTTTCTTCATACTTGTGTTATTGTTTAAACATTTTTATATTTCTGTTTAAAAATGTTTAATCAATCAGATTTATACAAAATACATTTAATATAAGCCCTGCAGACTACTGGTTTTATTTACCTACTTTGTTTTATTGCATGCACAGAAATCAGATATGTCAATGTATATCATGTCAATGAGCTTTAACACTTGGGCATTTTCAACTTTCATGACCAATTGTGAAATGACTCACATATTGCTGCTTACTTTATTTCATAAATGATGAACATGTAACAAACGTCTATACATATGAAATTAAGAGTAACAAGTAGACTATAACATCTAATATTATACCAGCATTTTGCCTATTTTATATACAGCTAGTAATATATATAATTTGGCAATGTATTAACAAAGAAAGTGTGCGCAGTGGTATAATTTAAGTGATATAATAATGACTGCAACAGTCGTCGACGCAATCTCTTCAAATCCGGAAGGTCCCTTTCACTGTCAATTTTTCCACTGTGACTATAGTGCGTCAAGAATAGAAAAATTTATTTTACATATGAGTTCGCATACGACCCTTGAACTCACTTCTACTAACATCAATCGCAATGCAGTATTCTCCATCGATAAATGTTCTGGAGCATACAACTGCTCGGTTTGCCGTTTATACGTAAAGGACAGAATTCACTTCAGAGAACATATTCGTCATCATTTTCTTAGATTTCCTTACATTTGTGGCTTGTGTCGCAAGTTAATGAGATCAATTACAGAGCTGAAGGCACATTTTTGCAAAGATCATCCACAAAATGGTATTCAGCTTTTGATTAATGAAGAAAACTCGGGGGTTGATCGGACATTACAAGAACTTGATCAAACTAAAAGCGTAGTTTTTAATAGCTTCCAATCGGTCACGAAGCATTATAACAGCAAAGATAAACAAGCCAGCAATAATGTAGACTCCTCTTCTAATATAACACTCGAATCCGATAAATCGCGATTAGCTAAGGGACCAGTTCAGAGTAGTAAACAACCATGCATTTCAAGTGACACTATGGTGAAAGAATGTGTTACTTTGTCAAAATTAAATCAAGACGTGTCGATTTGCCGGAGTCAAATCCCAAGGCAGCATTTTGGTAGTGAAAATATTCCACCGGTATCGAAATCTCAATTTCACTTTAGTAAAAATTCGTCTATAAGTCCTTCAGTGGATACAAGTAAGAGCAATGATTGTATTGTATCTACAGGAAACTTACTATCGCTTAATACAAAAACTATATCGAATTTTGTTTTTGATATTTTAGCACCTTCTAATAGAAGTACAGCTAACGAACAAAACACTGAAAATAATTGCTTGCAAGAGACATCCATGATGCTGGATCTGTTGCGGAATGAAGCAGATGCTACAGAAGAAAATATGTCAACTTCAAGTAAAAACTCAGTGCGACGTTCTTCTACTGCTAAATATCGACTTCGGAATGGAATTTACTCATGTAAAACATGTGACTCGCAAACACATGATGAAGAGCAGTTTCGAGAACATGCTTGGAAGCACATACACAGAAGTGAAAGTTATTTTGTTTGTGATCATATGAGAAGTGATGATGGGTCAAAATCGGGGATACATGTTTGCAGCATTTTAAATGCGCTCATTTTGATGTTAAAGCTCGGAAGTAGTAAAGAAGATCTGAACTCACAAGATAACATTACAGCAGAAAAGACTGTATGTCCACAAGATCGTTCTTCCAATGAGCAATATGACGATTTGATCAATGAGATTGTTAGCCTACCAACAGAGACAGAAAAAGTAGCTGAAATACAAAATAATGCTCAGTTGTCTTTGTCACCAATTGGTACAGTGCATTGGGGTGTTGACAAAAGGACTACTGTTAATAGATCTCAAGGTAAATGACTTTCAAATTCATCAATGTAAGTTTTGTTATACTTACTCTCTTGTTGTTTCTGTATGTATGATTATTAAGTTTTAAGTTTTAAGGGATTATTATTATAGGAAGTGTTCGTTATTGCAGATTAGTGCATTATGATATTAAATAACAGATTGAAATATTATATAAACTGAGGCCAGTGATTGAAATATTCTAATATCAAAAGACTACATTAAATAAATTTGTGAAGTCATGTATATTATTTTTGCAGGTGCACTACAGTCACATTGTGTAACAGATCAGAATAGAAATACAATTAGCTCAGTGACGAATGTGAGTAATACCCCTTCAAGTGATCCGCTGTCGCATCCTAGTATCTCTGACGACTTGGACTTGGAAGAATATATCGAGATATGTTATGATTCTACACCATTAAAAGTCAAATGTCATAAATGTAGCTTTACTTGTAACAAAGACTCACAGCTTTTATCTCATGAAAAAATATGCCAGAAAGAACCAACAAAAATAACTAACTATGTATGTGTAGAGTGTAAATTTCCTGCCGAATTGAAGGCTATACTAATGTGGCACATGGTGCATCATACAAATGAACGAACAATTAGTTTCTTCACATGCTCAATATGTCGATATGAAAGTTCATTACGATCACGAATCCAACTGCATATAGAACAGAGCAATCATAAGTCAAACCCAGCTTGTAAAATAATTGTTCACAGCGAAACATTTCGGTACCTAGATAATATTCTAAAATGTCCAATTTGTCACGACGGAATAACGTGGAGACTAGCAGCGAAGAATTCTCAGAAGATTTTATTTGCAGATCATTTTAAAACTCATCAATTAAATGATCTTTCAGACTACCTGGCAGCAGCTTATGCTGAACATGTTCGCTGTCCTCCATCTGTGAAATTTCCAAAACGTTTACTTTCATCCGTTTCATCAGGCACATCTGCAGTCATATCCAGTCCTGATGTTGAAGTGATGCCGTTACCCGTTGAGGTTGGTACTACAGTTACAGCAGTGGATGACAGGCGAAAACATTTCCTCCTGTTTTCATCTGAGAGTAGGGAATCCACCGATTCTGCCAGTACTTCATCAAAACAGGTTGCTAAGAAAAAAGGAAGATCTAAATCGGTTAAGTCCAAGAATACCCCTGAACCCACAGCTTTTGAAGCCATTATTCATCGATTTCACTGCGAAACATGTGATTTTGGTGCTGTTGATCTGCAATCGTTTAAGGCTCACCTTTGTCCCAATCGGGATGAATTACAATCTGTACATATAAATAATCAAACTAATAATAATGTAGAATCTTTCAGCGGTTATTCGTCACCTCAACTACAGATTTGTAGTCCAGTACATGCACCATCTGAATTATCTTTGCTAAATCTATCAACCACACCTTGGCTGCAACCTGTAACAGCTGCTCCAGTCATTATCGAACCTGATGATACATATCCTAGATCCAATACTAAAAACTCGCAGAATTCTACTGTGCATAGTTTCAAATGCGATAAATGTGCTTATGGTGGAAACAGTAATTTCGCTTATATACAACATATGAAAGATCACCGGGACTATGACACGTTAAAGAATGGATTCCGATGTGGATTCTGTAATTATAATAATCCTAAAATGGCTTTAATCAAAGTACATTTAAAAAAATTTCATGCAACTGAAGAAAATAAGGTCATTTTATCCATTCCTGGGTTAAGAATAATTAATGCAACTGAAGTTGAAAAGTCGAAAACGGAAAACTCGCCATCTGCGGAGAGAGCTGTCACCGCTTTTAATTCTCAAAAGAAGGAATTGGCCAAGTTACAACACGACAAGATGTATCGTACTATGTATGGTCCACAGAAGGCATCAAAATTGTCGCCTAGTAATGCTAAAAAGCAGCAGTATAAATTTACTGATTCAAAATCTTGTGCAAGAAGTTCAAACTTGCGTACTGACAATTCAATGGAGTTATTCATTAATTGCCTACCAAAAGAACCTATTTTTAAAACTGATATATGTTGCTTCAAGTGTCTATATTCCTGTCGTGTTCGGGCTGACCTTTTGACACATTTGAAAGTGCATGAATCGGAAGAAAATAATAAAAAAAGCAAAGCAGTCCTGGTTAATACAATGAATACAAAGACTTCAGCTCTATCCTACCAACTATGGGAT
Source organism: Oconnorella tubifera (assembly GCA_034700105.1). NCBI lineage: Eukaryota > Metazoa > Annelida > Clitellata > Enchytraeida > Enchytraeidae > Oconnorella > Oconnorella tubifera. The sequence continues at coordinate 7,483 of JAQIXG010001738.1, read as the reverse complement.
AAACCTATTGAGAATTTGTCAGCTAATGGTAGCAGTCCAGCAGTCCAAGAAAATCTGACTAATGAAAATCATTTAGATGCAGGATCCTCAATTGCTGAGGGAAGTTCAAAAGTAGCAAAGTACTCGTGTGTTTATTGTCACAACTTTACTCCAACAAAAACTCTAAACTCAGTAAAAATTCATATTCTGAATATTCATCTAAAGTGTACAATGTTTCGTTGTCCTTATTCTCGCTGCTGTTATGGGGTGAATAGTAAAGCCCAGTTGGTGATTTCCCACTGCAAAAAGGAGCATGATTTAATATTCTCTGCGGAAGAGTGCACCGCGACTGAAGCTAAAAACGTAATTGCTATTGTTAATAAGAACGGAATTATTATGGTTGCTTTGTGCAATGAAACAGGTAGTCCCATCAAGGATGCAAACCTTCTGAAGATCTACTTAGAATCTTATGAGAGAACAAAAGATATAGAGAGAATGTCAGATGTTCTGTCAGAAAGTGTTACATCTGGGGAATCTCTTGTCTCTGCAAATAGTGCATCCAAGGCGCACATTAAGAAAGGTAAAGCAGTGACAAATTAAAATGAAATATTTCTCCTTAGGTGCTGCAGTATTTTTTTCATTTTGTCGATTACTTCATCTAAATCAGAATAGATAATAAGGGCAGCTGGAGCTTACTGCCTTTTTAAGCTCTTTTGCATTATTCTGTATCATAGATTAAGATAGGCTTAAACCCTTGATTAAGATGGACTTGATTTAGTTAACTTTGATATAGGGTATTATTTATTTCAGATCATGATGTTTCTAAATTGTTAGCTTTAGCTGTGGATATTTTTTATTCAAAGCATAAAAGCCATTTACAACAAGAGTAGTTTTCTATATTGCTTCTGAAATAATCTGAATTGATGTTAGTACTGTCGATATTTGAATCATTAAGCTACTATTATTATTGTTAGTATTATTGCTGGCTGGTTAATGAGTAATTTTGCAGATATTTTCAATTAGATAATTTAAATGAATATCTGCAGACCCTAAACATCTAAACCATGGTTTATTATTGGACGCTAATGATCAACCGTCATTGCCACCGTCAACTCAACCTCGTTTGTCCGTTACCGAAGAGTCATCCAACAAGTGCTATTCAAAGTATGTGCTACTTACAATTGAAATTTACTGATTTTATGCCATTTTATTGAGTAAAATTTAGAATATTTATTGGCAACTTGCATATTGTTGAAAGTAAAATGATATTATATTTAATTCTATTGTTAATGAGTAAGGAATGCTAAGGGGTCTTCACCTGCTCAAAAAGGTTATAAACAGCACATGTCAGGTTTTCTGTGTAGCCTATCAAATGAAACGGCAGCTGTGGTGGCCTTGGTAGTATGAGTTAATGTTATTGAAAGTGATAACGGTTCTTTAGCATGATAAAGTGTATATATTTACAAACAAAATCACAGTGAAAATAAATATTTGAGTGAAGAGAAATATAAGGTGGATTAAATGACATCACAATATATTCCCAGTTTCTTTTTCACCTTCTTATATAAAAACGTATAGGAATTTTTTTAACTTGTAGATTATTTTTTTTCAGCAAAATATTCTTTCTTTCAACAGTATTACGCGTGATTGCTGTATTATTGGAATCTATATTTAAATATATGCATAGTTGTCATTGATTCTGTATATATCTGTTATTTTTTTGATGCACAACTACGATAATAAATTATATTGTTTTGTAACTGACTGAACACTGAATAAGGGTTTTTAATGGTAGCAGATGTTACATATACCATAGCAGCAAGGAATGAAGATGTTGCGATGTAAAATGAGTATTTATTGTTCTATTTTAGTTGTGTAACCTCCCCCACACTTATGAAAATGTTGTCCTCAAAGTTTTCGTTTAATGTGTTTAAACAATCCCCACACACTTATCAGACTTTTAGTTTACTGTTTTTAAAGTCATTTTTAGTAATCCAGTCACAACATGTAATTTATTATGTATGCTAGTTCATTTTATTATAGTCCAGAGAATGGTCAAGATCAAGGTTCTTCAATAGCAACTGCATCGAGCAGTCATCAGCTGAGAAAAGAGTTGATCCAGCCAGGGGTATCAATTGCTCAATCAGATTCTTCGGCTGTTGCTCATAGAACTAGCTTCTCAGATACTGATTTGCGTTTAGCATGTTCTAAATTTCAAGCCATGTTTGCACCAAAGTCAACTTCTGGCACATTGCAGGACTCAACTGTTGTGCAGGCAACACGCCCATTAATATCTTCTAACAGTTGTCAAACAGTTTCAGATTTATCTTCCAATTTTAGTAATAATGTTTCTACAGGAACTAATTTAATAAATATGGGTGCAGTTTCTTCAATTGCGCATATACCTAATCAGTCTTTAGACTTGGCATCGTTGGCAAACATTGATGCAAATTCTTTTGCAAATTCAATGCAACAGACTTTGCATCAACCCTTTACACTGTTGGATTCTAATCCAGTAGTGTCAAATTCTGCAGACAGTACAATGTTAGAAATTTGGTCTAATGTTGTAAACAATAGTATTCTAGCTGGTATACCTCCTGAAGCGTTGACAGGGTACGTTCAGGCAATGTTGAAGGATAGTTCATTTATAGAACAGATTAGATCTTTTATACCACTTACTGCAAATGCTCTTCAGAATAATGTTGCTTCTGTTCAGTCCAATCAACAGATCATAGGCCGGCCACAGCCTCATGAACCTACTGTGCCTACTGCGCTATTAGAAAATATAGATGTATCGAAGCGTCTGAGTAATTCTTCATTACATGACTCTCAGTTCAAAGGTAATGAAAGAAGATCAAGAAGCAAAGTTAGGCCAAAGCAGCGAAAACGCATCAAATCTCCCTTGAATGACTCTTCAGCCGAAAGTTGCAAATCCATGTCGGGTGATAATAGTTCATTACATTCTAAACCTATTTCAGCTGCTAACTCGAGTCGGAAAAGTAATGATAGCGATTCATCTCGATCACGTTCCTCATCTTCTAGATTTAAGAAACGAAAAATAAATGATAGGGATTGTAGTAAAGATAGCAAGAATATGACTGATACAAAAGGTGTTTGTTCGGTTGTAGCAGGCCCAACGTGGAAAAATATTACTGATAATTCAGAATCAAGTAGAAATTCATCGTGCCCTCGAAGATCTGTGTCGCCGACTTTGTCCATCGAATCGCCGGTGAGACTTGTTCAGTTCGCTTGCCATATGTGTTCATTTAAGACACGCGATCGTGACAACTTCGCCCGTCATATTTTCTCCGAGTTTCATGCTTCTGACACATTTAAAGGCATCACGCAACCCCATAACTGGGAACCTGTTCGACAGTGCTGTGGTTTCTGTTCATTCGTGACGTACCTTCAAGAGGAATTTGATGAGCATATCAAGACACACACTGTGGGAAAACCCTGGCGATGCAAGTATTGTAACATGTCAGCATTTCGACGGGCTGATATAAAGTCTCACCAGCAGAAAAAGCATCGGGGATTACCTATAGCGATAGTAGAGCAGGCGTTGTTGGAGTTGCAACAGGCATCAACTAGATCTAGGAGAGATAAGCCAGACGATATTGAGAGTGGACAGGATGGGAAGCAGTCAATCAACCTGGAACTATCGGTGAAAGTACAGGATGTTGTTCGGATGAGCCGAAGACGAGTCAAACGGTTACTCTTCAAGTACGATCTCCAACGAATAAACTTGTCATACTGACTCAGTGTGAATATTGTATGTGTAATGTTTTGTTTACTATTTTACAGTAAAACTAGTTAATAGTTTCTTGTTTGTGAACTATATAGAACCAATATTTTGTCTTGAATGTGTAAAACAAAGCATGATGTCAGAATTTTTTATAATGTTTTGTAATTCGCTGATATTTTTTGTAAAATGTTTTTATACATTTGTATGCAATGTGATTGCATGTTGAAAAATGCTTGTAACTTCAACGATTAGGCATGTATATTTTTCATTCTTTAAATGTGCCTATGGGTAATTAGTTACAAACAGAATAATGATACTAGGACATTTTGATCTGAATTGTATAGCATATGATATGGTTAAAATTTGTTCCACTTTTTATTGTAAATCTACAGAGTTTACTATTTGCAACTAGATAATTACACTCGATAATTACACTTATTTAGCTGTACGTACTATCATTGTGTACGTTAGGATTAAGCAATTGGCGAATACGTATCATTTATGATAATTCTATTCGAAAATGGGTATTTTTTAATTAACTTTGTGTAGTTTCAATACTTTGCATACATCACTTTTATTTCATTGATTTACGTCTTTTATTACCATTGACAAGTTCATTAATTCAAGGGATATTTTTAATTTTGTAAATTAAAATATTTGATGCAAATTAACCCATTAAAAAATTAACTTATCCTTGTTTAGTGTTATTAAATTTTGTTATTAAAGTGAGTTAAGCCGGTAGGCTGATTGGTATATTATGTTTCGTAAACTGTTTTTTCTACTATCCAGCAACTGCTGCCAATTTTATACACCTCCATCCAGGCTCGTAGTCATATTGCATCGGTCTATAATTTTCGAGTCGAAACTAGTGGAACAAGTTAGCCATCGGCTATCATGATGTGCGACTTATACAACTTGCGCTTTATAGAATGTAGCCTTTTCGTCTTAAGGTCTACGGGTTAAGTACAACCGGGCATTACTGTAACAGGATGTGTTTATTACATCAGTTTTCGACAATAATGTGAATTCAAGTTATGTGGAAACTTGACCATTCGATGTGAAACTTGATTCTTTCTGCAGATTGAAATTGATTTCGTTAAGTAGCCTACACCAGTAGAGTCTGGGTCATTTTGCTGGGTTAATGTAATACGATATATTTGCTCCGAATTGGTTTTTAGCATATTTGTGCGCTATTTTGATTTTGTTCCTTAGTATAAACTATAAGCACAGCGCGTTATATACCTAGCCGTGATGTATCTAGTTTAAATCAGTAGCAGCATTTGCTAAAGTTTATGGTCCGTGTGAATAGGACATTGATCTCTATATAGAATGACAATGTTATATATATAGAGATCTGTGGGATAGGAGTGTGAGGGGGAGACGTATATACATCAAGGCTATATACTGTACATCATGGTTGTTATAATAGATTCATTCTTTTCAAATTGGTAAATTATCAACAACGTCTATGATACCATATTTTGAATGCACAAACCCTAATAAATAGAACTAATTAGTTCGCAGAATTTATAAAGTTCATTTAATCTTTGTACGATGGTCTATTTCCTATTGGCAAATATAGGTGTACTTCTATCTCTTAATCGGTCTTGCAAATGTAAAAATCTTCGCCAGTATATCTAGCTCTAACATTTAGATCACAACCCGCGGCTGATTGACGTCATAAGCTTTACGTAGACTGGTTATTTCTACCATTTACCAATGGCCTGTACTTACTGGCTCGCTGTATTGTTGTTTTCATTGGCTGAACATCACGCCATTATTGATCTCGTTCATCGCAGCTCTCGTAGCTTGTAGCTGCTATGCCGGCTGTATAGGCTTATAGCTGGTATTCGGTCTGTATAGGCCTGTAGCTGATATTCGGGCTGTATCTGCCATGATGGCTTTATAGGCTTGTAGCTGCTATGCGTGCTATATAGGCTTGTAGCTGCTCTACGTGCTGTATAGGCTTGTAGCTGCTATGCATCTTGGCATACAGCTTTTATAATTGACTTCTGAGCCAAGTAGCCAATAAGCCTACACTTGTACTTAACTGTGCACAAGATCTGTACACTGCTGAGGTAATATTTCAGCAAGTACTATTTATTTGACTAAAGTTAAACATTTTTCACAGATAATGAGCTTCAATGTAATTTCAGATTTGAAAATTAAATTTACCACATTGTTCTATTCATCACATCGTACAACAGATCTTTAATTGTAATCGTGCTGGTGCATAATTATAGTCTATTTTATAGACATGTAAATCCTGCATAGAACGGCTAGCATTTTAACGATTCGACGTTGTGAAGATTGTTCATTTTTCGTTGACTCATTTAGAAATCATTAATTTAACTATGAAGTGAATCTATATAAAACAGTACATTTTAAAGTAAAAAACGAGTACTCCAAATATTTATAACATTTGAATAATTGTAATTGATAAATCAACTTATAAAGTTAAAGTGCGTAGGCTTAAATACTAAGTTAAATTATTGCTCGAATCGCTAATCGAATAATTACTAAGAATATAACGATGATAACGTACTTAATATATTTCCTTAATCGAAACGCTTCTGACTGAACATTATTGTCATAATATTCTTTCGTTCTTATGGTGGCAGCATCGATATTTTTGTTATAACTCGGGCGAATTTCACTTAAAGTTGAAATGTTACTGAATTTCCCTCTAGGTTTAGTTTCAGCTTGAAATCTCTCGGCTTTTTCGCTCACTGGATGACGCCACTCGGCGATTATTTCTGTAATCCGACGATCAGCGATCGATTGACATTTAATTTCTCTTTCGTCAGATGTCACCGATAATTTCGTCATCAAGGATTTCTACAATTATAAGTAGCCGACAAGTAAATTAAAGAAATAAAATAGCAAGTAAAATACTTTGAAAATAACTAGAAGTGAAGAATGACCATTATTGATAATCATCTCAGTTATTTACTTTTATTTATTTCGCTATATTTCAATCGCATTAAATAAAACCAGTCCATTTAAATTTTAACCATAAAACAAATCTCGCGTTATCATGTTGACCCACTTACCCTATCGCCCGAAGAATCCAGCGAGTCCCACGATTGTTCCCTCACCAGGACCGTCTTGATCACTCCTAGGCGATGCAGGCGCTTGTACACGTACAGACGACGGTTGCCGTCGAGAGCCCACCAGACCCCGTCGCGACGTATCACCTCTATCGGGGGGATCTCGTCGACCGATGTCCGACCGTGCAGCAGGGCTCGGAGGGTGTCGTGGATGTAGTGATCATTGTCGAAGCGACAGTCGATGACGTCAGAGGTGAAGCGAATGACGTGTGGAGAGAGACGGGAAGGGGGAGGAGAGTGAGAAGATTCCCCGGGATGCATGGGAACGTATATGTCTAGGGAACATATATGTCTTGACTTAGCATTAGAGTGTCGAACTCGGGAGTGCAATGTGATAAACTAAGCTGCATGATTACGGTTAGGTTATGTGATTAAGGTTGCGCTTAATTACCGTATTATTTCAACAATGTCGAAAACGCACCTTTCAATTTCAGGATCTTATAAAAGGGTGCAGCTAGTTAGAGAAATAGTGATCTATCCGGGATTCGAACCTGGAACTATAGCTTTTGAATCCAGCGCTCTAACCACTTCTCTACCGGGCCTGTGCTGAGTTAGGGTAATATAAGGTTAGGCCAAGGGTGTAGTCCTAAAAAAATAAGTGGGGGAACGCCTGGATCAGTGGCGTAAGGCAAAATCTTGCTGGAATTTT
>JAQIXG010001737.1:0-20447 GCA_034700105.1 Oconnorella tubifera | reverse complement strand
GCATTTAATTAAATACGCTAAAATAGGATAGCCGTTTTGACGAAATAATTAAATACGCTAAAATAGGAGATTACCAATATTAATTTTTTAATTTTATATCGATATACTCTTATTTATTACCTACATAGTGTTCAACAGTAACGTCTAACTCAAAGTCTAAGCCGCCTCCCACAGATGATCATTCGTCCAATGACGAATCAGATCCGGGGGCAGATGAAGAGAGTGCCGGTGAATCAGAAGAGAGGATTGTTGCGCTGCCTTCGAAGGAAGTGAGGAATGAAGCAGGGGGTGGGAGGGAGAAAGATGTGAGGGGGGAGGCAGGGGGTGGGGGGGAGAAAGATGTGGGGGGAGAGTCAGGGGATGATGACGATGAAGAGTGGATGAGTTACGTACAAGAGTCAAAGAAAGAGAACGTTCTAGAGACAAAGTCAAAGGAGACTCATCTCGTTCATTGTCCTTATTTTCCTGTCGTAAGTTTTACGTTCTTTTCTGAATGTAGATTTGTTTAATATATTAAAATAAGTTAAAACTTTAACGGTACAACAGGACAGGTACAAGAGTCTAATACTAGACTCTTGATGTTTTTTGAGTTTGATGTATTAGCTACTTAGTCCTAAACTTGAATAATATTCTTTCAGATCAAATGCTAATCTCTTTTCTGTCTACTGCAATCTCTCTAGATTGGGCAGTACGGACCGCTATAACACTATCTTATGTCGTTCTGTGTCTGTTTAGGAGAAATATGAATGGTGGTGGTTATATTTAGCCGATACAAAGAAGAAGCAGTTGATCGCTGGTCCTCTACTTATAACAACGCTTACTGATGTTGAACAGGTTATTATTAGCTGTGTATATAAACCTTGTAGAGACTTTATACATCATAATCTTTTATCTCTGTTTAATGATTTAGTGTACATTCTATTATACTTGATTATACATTGACTTCATTGTGTAAATAATGCATAATTTTGAAGAGATTTCACTGAATCTTGGAACATTCTGAAATGTACTTGTAAATTTTATTGTTTTGTTGTGAATTTAGGCAGAAGACTAACTAACTCACTGTAATCTGCTAGTGGGCAAATTATAGATGTAGTTTATTATTCTCTGTATAAAATATTGAGTGATATTCTGTTTGTAGTTATATGTTTATTCTGTGCTTAGTTATACGTTTATTCTGTGCTTAGTTACACGTTTATTCTGTGCTTAGTTATATGTTTATTTTCTGTGCTTAGTTATATGTTTATTTTCTGCTTAGTTATATGTTTATAATTATTCTATTTTATATGTTGTCCTGTTTCTTTTTCATTTAGAAAGAGCTACGGTTCCCTGCCCCTAATCGACCTGGTAACTACCAGTACACAGTTGTATTACGTTCTGATTCATACTTGGGTATTGACCAAACTCAGACCATCAAGGTAGGGTAGTATATTCTAAATTCAATATATGTATATTTTTATGTATATTTTTAGTCATGCAGTTAAATCTATTGTATGTCATAACTGTAGAAATAAAGCTGACAGCATTAATCATTATTTTTCTTGATCAGTGTCAATAAATTTCATTACTCTGAAACTCAATGATACAGATTTCAAATGACATTTTCACTACGCAGATATTTCTAATTTTTAAACAAGCTCATTTATTTAATTGATAACTGATTAATATTTCTAATTGCGTTAAATTTTAAAGATAATTTTTAAAAGCGATATATTAATTACTTATCGCAACTTGTTTGATAATTATCCAGATAGTAAACTTAATGATTTAGTCCTCAAAGTGTTGCATTTTATCCTATGTAATTTATTCTACTTGTCTTTGTCTTGATCTCTTTGTCGTTGCTGTTTATCAGTTGGACGTGAAGGAAGCCAAGAAAGCCGTAGAGTCCCATCCCCAGTGGGAGATGACTGATGATGAAGAAAAGAAAGATGAACCAGAGACGGCCTCTGATGATGACTCGGATTCTGGATCAGCAGAAGATGACTAAGTCTCCATGCCAACTGTAACCACTGGCGATCGTTTCCTTGTCGATTATTTCCGATGGTTGCCCATGGTGATCATTTACTTGTCGACTGTTTTTAATGGTTGCCCGGGGTGATCATTTCCATGAAAATGAGTACTATGGTAACGTTATCTTTTGTTGCTGTATTGACAGTTACCATTGGTAACTGCTTCTGAAAGATTGTTCATAGTCTGCTTCAGTTCAGTGATCAAAATTATCAACTTTGATCACGCTTAAAACGTTGTATTATATTTCACGTATGATTTAATTTACTTCTAATCGATGATGGTTGCTATGATACTTTATGGCTACTGTTTGTTGCTACGAGTGCTTAGACTATAGAATAATTTAGAGGCAATCGAGTAATAGAATTACTAAATGTGTTTTATTGTGAGAAGGTGATTGAGATTAAGTATTGTACCGTAAAATGCAATACAATAAATCGTGTAATGGAACGTCAAGCTGTAACTTTATTCCTAAAATCTGACGAATGTTTTTAAGTAAATGACAATTTTTTGAAAAGATACTAATTTATGTTAGCTTTTATTTTAATTTAATAATCTTACTTTAAGTTGAACTCCATACTTATCCAATTAACATATTTGTGTATTTACATTTGATGACTGTTTTTACTATAGCCAGAAATGCTGTTGCCATTAAATGTAACCTCTACCACAGTTTTGTACGAAGCAAGATTACTTTCTGTACTACGGCTTTCTTTTTCTTTGTCAGTAATTCTTGCTCTAGTTTACTTTAATGATTTTGATAATCCGTAAAAGTTTGAGATGTCAGTAATTGTGTTATACTGAGAGGGGAAGAAGGAAGGTAGTACAGAGAGAGTGTGAGTGTCAGTTTTGATGTCAAACATATCGTGTGTGAGAATTGGGAATAGGAATATTTTGAATTTTTGATTACTTTACGAAGAAAATCAATTTATATTGAGACATCTTGTATTGCGTGCGTATAAATGTTTTGGACTCGTATGTCGTTTATAAATATGTATATAATATATGTTCCTATTACTTTGTCTGTTTTACTATTTATGCATATTGTCCAAGTTATCGAAAGTTGCTTAGTTTGTCTAATACAGATTTTCTTTGCTTAACTGAAGTAAATCATTTTATCTAAATTGAATTAAATTTTGTGAATTTATGTCAGTTTTAAATGCAATATTGAATTAAGGCATATACTCAGTATCTTACTATCTATTTAGATACTTATAAATATATATACATAAATGTGTATGCTTGTAGAAGTATATTCCTTAATGTGTGCCTAAGTCTGTATATTTGCATAGGTAATTTGCATCATCCATGTATTCACTTATCCAACATGTATATGCAATTGTGCATGTATGTACTTTTATTTATTGGCTTTGGATGATGCACATCTGCATGTCCAAATATATTACATTCATGTATTACATAAATGTATTACATTCGGATGTATTCAAGATGTTCTGTTCAATTCTTTTAAAAGTCAAACGTCATATTATGTGTTAGTTTGACTTTGTACTGAACTTTTAATAAAAGATTTTTATGTTGTTTAGTTGTAACATTCAGTTTCCCTATTTGATTATAATTTGTGATAAAATCAAAATTGATTTCAATATTTCAAATCATCTCAAAATTGAATGGCAAGTCTTGATTGTGATTAATTGACATTTGATAGAAGTCAATTATATTTAAATTCAGTTGCTCACAATGTCATCTAATTTTCACACAACAAGAGCAGCAGCTATATTAACTCTAACATTATTGTAGTGGATAGCTTTATTTTATATCATATATTCTTTAAAAAAACTTGTATATAAATTATAATATAATTACAATCTATAGAGGAATATGAAAGAAGGGCAATAAGAATATTATTATAACGAATAGTTTGAAAAATAAGGCAAATAATATTTTTATTTTCTAATAATAGAGCTTCTTAATAAATTAATCAAGATTTTATTGTTGGATTTAGATTATATTCTCTGATTGTATTAGAATAGATTAAGCCAAATTGATATCTAATTTCTTATATCATACTTTAGTTGAAATGTTATGATTTATCCACATCTTCACTCTCTATTCTTTCAATCAAGTTATACATTCTATGTTCATTGCATTATAGATTGTCGCTTTTGTATTACACGAGTATTACACTACAATAAAATAAATGATATAGTCAATTAGTCAATAACCTTTAAAGCGGGTCAATAACCTCTGCAGCGTGTCAATGACCTCTTTAGCTGGTGAATGACCTCTGTAGCGGGTCAATGATCTCTGTAGCCGGTCAGTGACCACTGGAGCGGGTTAATGACCTTTATAGCGAGTCAACGACCTCTATAGTGGGTCTATAACCTCTAGCGGGTCAATAATCTCTATAGCGGGTCAATGACCTCTACCTCTGTAGCGAGTCAATGACCCTCAGTAGCGGGCAATGACCATTGTTGCTGGTGAAAGACCTCTGTAGCGGGTCAGTGACCTCTGTAGCGGGTCAATTACCTTAGTATCTGGCCAATGACCTCTCTAGCGGGTCAATGACCTCAGTAGCTGCTCAATGACCTCTTTATCGAGTCATTGACCTCTGTAGCGTGGCAGTGACCTCTGTATCTAGTCAATGAACTCTGTAGCGGGTCAATGATCTCTGTAGCAGGTCAATGAACTCTGTAACGGGTCAATGACCTCTGTAGCGGATCAATGACCTCTGTAGCTTGTCAATGACCTCTGTAGCCGGTCATTGATCTCTGTAGCTGGTCAATGACCTCTGTAACGTGTCGGTTACCTTTGTAGCCGGTTAATGTGATCTTTGTAGCAGGTCAATGACCTCTGTAGCGGGTCTATGACCTCTGTAGCGGCTGAATGACCTTAGTAGCTTGACAATGACCTCTGTAGCGAGTGATTGACCTCTGTGGCGTGGCAATGATCTCTGTATCTGGTCAATGACCTCTGTAGCGGGTCAGTGACCTCTGCAGCGGGTCAATGACCTATAGAGCCGGTGTATGACCACTAGAGCTGGTCAATGACCTCTGTAGCTTGTCAATAACCTCTGTAGCGGGTCAGTGACCTCTATAGCGGGTCAATAACCTTTATCGCGGGTTTGACTCCTATCGAAGATAAATTACCTATATCGCGGGTCAATGACCTCTTAAAGCAGGTCAATGTCCTCTGTAGCCGGTTAATGACCTCTGTAGCGGGTCAATAACCTCTCTAACGGGTCAATGAGCTCTGTAGCGGGTCAATGACCTCTGTAATGGATCTATGACCTCTGTAGCGGGTAAATGACCTCAGTAGCTGGTCAATGACCTCTGTAGCGAGTCAATGATCTCTGTAGCATGTCAATTACCTCTCTAGCCGGTCATTGACCTTTGTAGTGGGTCAATGATCTCTGTATCGGGTCAGTAACCTCTGTATCTGGTTAATGACCTCTATAGCGAGTTACTGACCTCTGTAGCGGATCAATGAGATCTAAAAAGCGGGTCAATGACCTCTATAACCGGTAACTGACTTCTATAGCGGGTCAGTGACCTCTATGGCGGGTCAATGACTTCTGTAGCGGGCCAATGACCTCTGTAGAAGATCAATTGATCTATATAGTGGGTCAATGACCTCTTTTGCCGAATAGTGACCCCTAAAAAGCGGGTCGATGACCTCTAAAAAGTGTCTCAATGACCTCTAAAAATCGGATCAGTGACCTCTAAAAATCGGGTCAATGACCACTGTAGTGGGTCAATGACCACTGTAGAGGGTCAATGACCTCTACTCTAAGCCTGAAATATTGGCCCATTAGCAAATTTAATCACTATTGCACTCGGCCGTAGTAACAATGATGACGTCTCATTTTAAGCTATCAACAGAGACAAAAGTTGTGTGTTTGTTGATTTTAAATAGTAGGCCTTGTTGTGAATGAATAACATCTTGAAATTGAATAATATTTAAAAGTTTAAAGAATAGTTTGGCCTATGAATTATGCACACACTTACTCTGGACACAGATATGCTCGATTCTGTAATTCTAATGCCATATATAGTTTAGATAATTTTAATCTAATTGTTAGGTCTCACTTCAAAGTTGCATCGGACTGCTTTCGAGTTCTGCCGCTGCTTTCCTGACTAGAGGTTAGTAGACTTATATAATATTTCGTAAATTTAAAAAACTGGATTTTTGCAATTCTACTTAGAAAGCATTTTTATGCGTTTTACTATTCTTGCATTATACATTAGAGTTAGACCATTACAAAATCATTAATATTAGGGTTTCCACTACTACAAACGGTTTTCAAATAAAATTCGAAAGCGAGGAATATTTTCATTCTAACAAATTTCGTTACTCATTCAGATTGAAAAAAACTTCAATAAACTGATTTTGCAAATACATAACTCTACCCAATTTTTCAAATTTAGCCTAAGCTAAATATTGTCGCAAATAAACGACATTATTCAACATGGTTTTTTTGTTTGAAAGTTACAGATCCGCTTCAACTTCTGAGAAATTGCACCGATTAAAATACAGATTTATTTTGATTTGTCTGTTAATACCCATATGTCTAAAAATTTGGAATACTACAGTATCTATACTCTGAAACTCAGTAATATCTTTAGTAATTAACTAGCACCCCCATCAAAATTTTAATTTGGATCTCGGTTCATTCCGATCCTAAGTATCATTTGATCTAAAATTAAGTGAGAGAAAAATTATCTTTTATGTGTAGATTAAAATGTCAATTAACTTAATCCCCAAGTGAGCAAATCTCTACAATGTTAATATAAACTAGGCCTACCTCTAAAGTGAATTATTCTCTTCTCTAGATTGAAATCTCGCTTCCTGAATCTAATCAGGACTGAATCTTGACTGTCTCTATCAAGTATGGAGACCGTCTCAAAGAACATGTGTCTGACGGCCTTGGTGACGGCAGGTGGCGTCCTGGCCGCTACCGCCTACTACAGAAATAAGAACGGCTGCAAGGGAGGCGTCACCCTTCACAGTCCTCCAGGTCCCCTCGCTCTACCACTGGTTGGCAATCTCTTTCAGCTTTCTATCAAGACTGACTGCATTCCTGAGCTTTTCAACGAGGTAAGATTTAATTTTCATCTATCTAAAAGACAGACTTTTATTTTAGGTATATATTTCCATAGATTATAGTATAATTATCAGGTAATACTTAGAGCTTCAGGTGTCGGTGCATATTGAATGCCCGGTTGAATGTTAACTTTGGTCTTTGAGTTTATGTTTACAAATTAATTATTCATTTAAATTAATCTCCAATTTTTACATCTGTTATTACTCAATTAATCTAGTAATATATCAAGAGTTCAAATCGTAGATCCTCTAGATCTATTTAAAGGTTTTCATTGCGAATGAGCTTTTAATTGCTATAATTGCTATAAATTAACTGTTATATATTTTCTTACCACATTATGTATTTGATTGTTCTCAGTGGGCTGAACGTTATGGTGATGTTTACATGGTCTACCTAGGAACAGTCAAATGTGTTGTTCTTAACACGATGGCTATCATGGACCAAGCGATGGGGACCCAAGGTCATGTCTTCTCAGCCCGTCCCAACTGGCTGCCTCTGCTTAAAATGGTGTATGAAGAAAGAGGTCCTTACTAATTTGACAAAACTGATTTTTCAAATTTGTCTCATGATGCCAACTGCTGTGTTTTGCTGTAACTTCAGTTCAATATAAGTTTAATAAATCGTAGACCTAGTTCTAAAAACTAGGCCTACTGTAAAGTCGTAACTGTTAGTCCATAATTACACTGAATAAATCGACTCATGCTTTAATTAGATTTAATTAAAGTAGAAAACGACAATCTTTAGCAATTCTCTATCATATTGCACAAATTTCATAAAGATCAATAAAACCTATCGATTTATCTTTTATATATATATATTTTTTATATATGAGTGACAGATTGTGAACGAATTCATTTCTAATATTGTTTTATATTTACTTTCTATTGTTCTAGGACTTGTGTGGAACAATGACGATCCGTGGAGACTGGAGCGAGCGCGTGTTGTCAAGAATCTCTGCTATTGCGTGTCAGGGTACGACAAACTACACGAGAGAGCTATTTTGAAGGAGTGCGGCAAACTAATCAGAGAACTGTGCAAGTTAGAAGAGTGTGACTGCAGTTTTTGTCCCATGGATCTCATTCACATGGCCACTACTAATGTACTCTGCACCATAGCTTTCGGATGTCGGTATGTCTTGTATTAATTTATATAAAGAAGAGTACATATTTAATGATTAAAAATACATAGTTTAAATAATTGTTGCAAATAAAAATGAGCTATCAAATTCTATCAGAAGATAGAATTTGATAGATAGAATAGATAAAATTTTCCAAGACACTTTTTAATCTTTTTAATATTTTACATTTTGTCAACTGAATTTTTAATTTAGATTGGTTGTTAAGTAATATAAATATGTGAAAATTATATAGTTAATGCTTGACATTAAATAAATATTGTTTAAAAAAATATTGCTGTAGAAATTTGCCTGCAGGCTAACATTTTTAGCATGTAAGTAAGCCTGCATGGCTATAGTAATAATTATGATTAATTACACTTATGTTAAACCTATTCCGTTTTAATAAAGTTATTTTATTTATATGATTAATTTATGTAAATTTGCTCATTTTAAACAGATAGGCTTAGTTATGTTATCAACATGCTAATATTTACAAATAATTTCGTCCATTCTATGAGAGTCTATATAAATTATAGTGCCTAATATTACTTTAATTTAGTTACAAGTACAAGAGTTCAAGTCTAAAGAACTTTATTTGCATGATTCGACAACTAAGTAAAGTCAATGTTCTCGATTCAACGACCTTCTTCCCTTTTCTCGCAAAACTACCCGGCATGCTTCAACCTAGGGTCAGCCTTTTTCTTTTCTATTCACTAGCAACATAATGCAAATCAATTTTTATGTAATTAAAAATTGATTTGCATATTTTTTGTGTTTTAAGTAAATATGAAAGAACACAAGAAGTTTAAAACTCATAAACTTGATTTTCTATTATAATTGAAAATATAACAATTCATAATTTTTGTACCTTATCTCGAGTTAATTCCTCTAATTTACTGTGCTTAATTACTGCCTATTACTGGGTAATGTTATATTTAATGACTGTAATTATAAATTGAATGATCTTAATTAGCAATCGAGTAAACAAACAAGAAACAAGTAAGCAAGTAAGAAAATAAACTGAATATAAGGTTAAATTTGTATTAAATGTTTTGTTTTGTTTAGTTAAAAAGTGAGGTTTGCAACATGGCACTTCTCATCTGTTTTATCGAGACAGAGTTTGAGAGACATCGTGCAAAGTTTGATCCTTGCTGTTGTCAGAATCTCATCGATATTTTTCTTCGTGAAACTTGCGGTACAAATATGAGCAGAGACGATGCGTGCAGTGTGTAGATCTTTTTGTTTATTATTCATTTCTCTATGATCAACTTGGTTATAATAACCAGTATCAGTGCGTAATATATTTCCATCAATTTTTATTCTAAATCTGGATCAATTGCTTTCATTTCATCCCTGGTTTTGCTGGTTTTCCTTTCAGAATAAAAATCTATTCAAACTCATTTGCTATTTCTTAGTCATTGCTAAATAATAACCTGTCTCTTCTCTCATGCATAATTCTCAATTATATTATCATTTTTGTATTTTTTATTCAACTGTTTTAGTATAATTCAATAAACTAATCAAGATATCAATAATTCATATTGTTGAATCCACTATTGTTTAATTAGTACACAATATACGAAGTAATTGTTATTTTTATCTCTCATACAGAGAAGCAGATGGAGGTGACTATTATAGACTTATTTGTGTCTGGAACTGAACCAATGTCCTCAGCTTTATCCTGGGCAATTCTTTGCATGATCGCCTACCCAGACATCCAATGCAAGTGTCACATGGAAATAGATGCTGTGAGAGTCTTTTTATAATTTTTAATCAATTAATTAATCAATCAGTTGATCGGTGATTGCATTTTTCTTGAAGATTTCTGTGATAGAGGAAAAACTGATGATTAGAAAATGCAGAAAGATTGCTAGCGTTTGTAGATATTAATTTGAGACGATTTCTTTTCATTCAATAGTCAGAAATCATTGCTTATACAAAAGCACTTCAGGGACTGCGACTTGATATATTTGAAGGGGGGTTGGGAGGCTGCAATTCCTTTCAACATCACTCTTTGTGCAAAAAGTATTGTCTTATTTGACTCTTTTTTTCACAACTATGCATCTCTGCTTTTAAATATTTTTGATATATGTGTTGCATTATTGCTCATATTAAACATATGACATGTGCTCAGTACATTTATTACTGTGATCTGTTTGTCAGGTTATTTGTCCTGGTAAACCTCCCTGTCTCGATGACCTCAGATGTCTGCCTTTTGTTCGAGCCACACTTCATGAAGTGCTCAGACGATTTACTGTTTGTAAGTTGACCAGAAATGATATACTGTTATGAAACTGTTGCGTTACTTTTTAATATAACCTCAGATAAATTTCTATCAAAATTCTTTCTTTTTTTAACCTCTCGGACCTTATTTTTCTAACTATTTCTTTGTTTTATTTACTTGTTAATTTATTTAGCATTTACAAACATTGTTTGTAAATATAAAAAATTATATATTAATTAACATCAATTCCGAAGAAGTAACATTGTTATATATTAATTTATTGTGTTCTTGGCAGCTTTTCTGTGGTATCCAATAAAATAAGCCACTTATCTGCTATTACTGCATATACTTTTTCTTCCTCCCTTATATTCTTTTCATCTCATTTCAGTTATGTCTGTAACACTTAATGCTATATTCATGATTTTTCCCCCAGTGCCCTTGGGCATACCCCACGCGACGCGCTGCAAGGCTGCCCTGGGCGACCACTGCATCCCCAGCGATGCTGTCATCATCTGCAATCTTCAGGCTGTCCATCTCAACGAGTGCAACTGGGAAAACCCGAGTGTCTTCTGTCCAGATCGGTTCTATGATGGAGACTGTGAGACTGGACCTAGGTTCATTGAAAGAGACAACTTTGTACCTTTCGGAATAGGCAAGCTGTTATTTTTATTAGTGTGTTTAATAAATATTTATTACTTATATATAATTTAATTATGAAATGATTATGCAGTTATTGAAGCTGAAATAAAGACCTTTATGTAATAATACAGATAACAGTGTTTCCTAAAATTGCTCAAAAAATAAAACTAAAAATTGCCCTTACCTTCAGAAGGATTCCATACATTTCTGACAATATTTATAATATTTTAATTATAGTATAATGATGTTTATGAAATGATTACATACAATGACGTCATCTTCTATTTACAATAAGGACCACGCAGCTGCGTGGGTAAAGAACTCTCGCGTGATGTCATCAGCCTGGTTTTTGTCAGTCTTCTGCATCGCTTTGACTTTGCGCCCGTGTCATGTGACTGTGATCTGACGTCATGCTTTGATGGGACGTATGACTTCACGTTCAGACCTAAGCCATTCATGTGCAAGATCAGTGTACACCAGGCGACGTGTAGGAAGTAGGCTGTGACTGAGAGAAAAGGGGCGTGGCTAGAGAGTTTTTAAAAGGTGTATTGTGAATCATAGTTGAATTGTTTGTTGATGTAATTTGAAAGTATAACTAGTAACTACATTTAGAAATTACAAAACATTTGTGTACATTCATGAATTGTGTTTGAGATATTATTAAATGTGCTTGAAAATTTAATGTAGATTGTATGGCGGGCCACATTCTAATACTTTATTTAATGCAATCATTTTTATTATTATTATTCATTTTATATGATATTGCATAGATTCTATTCGAATGCAATTCATTTATATCTTTAATATTGTTACTACTTGTTTAGACAAGTAGTAAAGGAACATTATTTTGATGTTATTATAATAAATTGGAGATGATTTATTCTTTGTATCGGCATTAAGCATTCCATGAAGTTTTCGAGTTTTTAAAACTAATATCGTTTCTTTTTTAGATAATAGATAATAACACTTTTGTGTTTTATACATAATACAATATTTTTGAGCAGTAATTTTATACTTTACAATAAAGCATGAATAATTCTAAGTAAAAC
Organism: Oconnorella tubifera; assembly: GCA_034700105.1. Classification (NCBI taxonomy): domain Eukaryota; kingdom Metazoa; phylum Annelida; class Clitellata; order Enchytraeida; family Enchytraeidae; genus Oconnorella; species Oconnorella tubifera. The sequence continues at coordinate 8,349 of JAQIXG010001737.1, read as the reverse complement.
AATGTGAAAGATAGCTTTTAATCTTTTTGTTAATTTCAACAATTGAAAACAGTATATTTACATAATAATTAGTTTTTTAACAATATTATGAAATCAGTAATGTTTTTAAAATGTTATCAGCTAGTTGCTAAGACTTACAATTTTAATAATTTAACAAATAGAAAATTGAAATACATGCGATCTGCAAAATAATATGTTGTTTTTTGCTTCAAGCCTATATGAGACGTTTAATATTAAAACGCATAAAAATGCATAAAACTCTTCATGTTTAGCTTTATATTTAATTTTAATGAAATACAATGTTAAATTTTAATGAAATAAAATGTTAAATTAGTTGATAATTCAATGATTAGAATGAAATGTGTGAAACTAAACAGCTAGATTTATTGTGTTGAAGAGTCAGGTATTGATATTGAAGATTGTTAGTTGCTATTATGTGGTAGAAAGCGTGCAATTGATAATAATGATTGAAAAATACAAATTTGGAAAATCAAAAATGAAACTATTTATTTAGTACATCTTATTTTGATCATTTAATCTTATTGAATTCATAAATAATTATTGATTTTTAATTAGTATTTATGATGTAATGTGATATTTTATATTTTAATTTTGAAAAGTATTGTACAACGCTAAGTCTTGATATATATTTTTATTGTGGTGCTTAATGTGTAACTTTATTTTATTTATACATAGTTTGTAGAATACCGCGAGATATTAGGCTCTACATTAGGGCCTATTAATTTTTTTAGACATGCACCAATATTGTTTATTTTTGAAATCTAAGCATTGCCTAACCTTTGCATCTTAATTATTTTCCTATAACCGATAAACACTCAGTATTTAATTTGTATGGCAAAATTGGAATAGAATTATATTATTTTGTTATATTAATTGTAAATTTTAGTAATATTTTTGTTGTAATACGAGATTTTTCTCGTTTTAAGTCTAATTTTGTGTTCAAATTTTCTGCATATACTAAGCCAGGGCTATTTAATTAGATTTAGCAAGGGGCCAAACTTGAAAAAATGATCGTGGCGGCGGGCCATTATCATTTTTGAGAGACATAGTGCTGATCAGCCAAAGTGTTGAGAGAGTCCAGGGCCGGATTAAACATTTATGGGGCAAAACAAAATTCGAGTCCTTTTTTTCAATATCTCAAATATTAAACTTCTGAAGATTGCAGTTTATGGAAATTTCTTTCCTATCGATTTTAGATCAATTGGATAAGTGATGCCTCAGGAAATAAGAAAAGATTGAATCAAAATGATAATCATTTATTAAAAAGAGCAATCGGTTTTTAGTAAATTATATCGCATCCATTCGTAGTGAATACACGATCACAATCATATTCGATCTTTTACTAAAATTATAAAAGCAAATTCTAAAACTTTTACCTGCAGGCCTATTAATATCTGCAATATTGTGATATTTTTGGTTGACAATGTAACTAATCGCGACGTCATAATGGCGCTAATTTACAGCGAGTAAACTGAAACTAAATTTTCAATTAGTTAAACATCTAATCGCTACGTCATAATGGCGCTAATTTACAGCGAGTAAAACTAAAACTAAATATTAAATTAATTAAACATCTAATGGCTACGTCATAATGGCGCTAATTAACAGCGAGTAAAACTGAAACTAAATATTAAATTAATTAAACATCTAATCGTTGCGTCATAATGACCCTATTAATATAGCAAGTGTAAATAAAACTACAAAATAAACAATTACTAAAACTAAATAACTAGTAAAATAGATATTTCAATTTCTCTCTTACGATACAAGCAGTTAAAAATCATTTCCTTCAAAAATTATTTATTATTAAATATTATTAGGCCTATGCATGATATTTCTGGTTGTGATTATCAACACTAAAATAAAACGATATATTATAATTAATGGTTAATTGCAAATGCTCTAAAGTTTGTATTTAAACAACAAACCACTTTTGAAATATTAAAAATATAAATTTAAAAATACAAACAAATAGATTTGTTTCAACATTTTGGCAATGTTCCGCGGGCCACTTGTTAGGCATTCGCGGGCCACGTTTGGCCCGCCGGCCTTTAATTGAATTGCACCGTACTACGCCAACCTCAACTGATGTTATTTTGTAAATATATTTAGCAATCAATAATCGGTCAAGAACTGTAGGCTGTAGGTAGGATTGTCACATCGCTGTCTCGGAAATACCTGACACCATTAAAAATAGTAAAATATATTAAAATACTAGCAGTTTAAATTCAGTAGCACGGCCACGGGGGGTTACTGAATTTTGACAGTGTAGGTAAAAATGTATTTCTTGTAGTGTTCAAGATTCTAGTTTAATGTGACCCCCGCTCCAAGGACGATTTAGTGAAAAATTTGCAAGAGGGGAATAAAATAACCTTAAAAATCTCATCACATACATTTTTGGAAAGAAACCCCCTCCCCCTCCATTTGTGACGTCCTGGCGTCGCCAATGTTTAAAATAACAGTCGCGACGACTTTTTCTGCGTCCGGTGAAAATCTGTCGCGGACGCATCGCGGCAACGCGTCCGCAGCGTCGCTGACGCGTTGCTTATTGCCGGACTTAGAGTGCGGATGCAAGATGCAACGTCGCGACGAAGCATCGGCGACGTTATCTGCGCTCGGTGAAAATCTGTCGCGGACGCGTCGTGGCAGCGCGTACTCGACGCTTCCGCAACGTTGCTTTTTACGCAACAACTTGCTGCGTAACGGGCGCGAAACACATGTCGCTGTGTGAATCGACCATTATATTAGCCGTCGCCAGCGGTTCGTAGTATATAACAGTATTATAAGTTGTCCCAAAATTAAGCATCTAGAGAATATGTGATATCTAAGCCAAAATTAATACTTTATCTCAAATTTTTGTCAGTGTTTTGATGATAAAATGTGGCATTTATAAGTACAACTTTCAAATTGTTTATAGTCATACGAACAACTTTCAGCGTCTTTGATATCCACATAAATCCATATATTTTCATGCAAACGCAACAGTTCCCATAAAAATTGCTACAAAGGGGAGATTTTCACACGTTTAATATTATATTAAAAATTGTTTTCATCTGCATTGAAAATACCGGACATTTACGTGTCCAGTATTTAGTCTATTTTTATACCGAACATGAAGCTCAAATACCGGACAGTGCGGTATAATACCGGACACCTGGCAACCCTAATCTGTAAACAGCAAGAAGAATTCATTAGATTCTAATTCTAAAATCATCAATTTACTTAAGAAAACAAAATATATTTAAATTTGATAAATCTAATAAAATGCTGTATTTGAGTCAATATTATTAACTAACCATTAAATCTTTTACACTCAATTCAAGGCAGTCATAATCATCTACATTATGACGTCACGTAACTACACCCAGTCTAACAGCATTGAATAAGACAAATAACTCGGTTATCTCTGCAACATCGCACTTTTTGTCATTAAAAGTTTATTCATAAAAAGTAAGTTCATTAGTTTCTCTATCTGTATTTAATTACAATGTTTTATATTGATTTATCTTTTCCTAAGAAGCAATTAGTCTTCCTTGTCCGATAAAATTGTAACTTTCTCGAAAAACACAGAGCTCCGGCATTGCTCAGATCCATTGTTAAAAATTTAGAAAGTATGTGATGCTTAACAGTTGAGAAAAAATAGTTTGAGGTTCGCACTGGAAAGAATTCACATGTCTATATATAGTATTCGATTTAATCAAAAAACAACATCTCTTATAATAACTTTTAGCTAAATTGGCTATATTGAAAGACAAATGTTACCTGTTTGTACCTTCAGAAGTAAAAGAACACCGCAACCGCAACATACTCCCCCGCAATCACACACACGCATCACGTTCTATTCCCGCTAACTTACTTTTTCTCTATCATCAAAGCATACCATCCACCATGCCTGCCGCACCCCCTAAAGTTGGCATCAACGGGTTCGGGCGTATCGGTCGCCTTGTTTGCCGGATAGGCGTCAAAGCCGGTCTGAACATCGTCGCGGTCAATGATCCATTCATCGACCTTGAGTACATGGTCTACATGTTTAAGTATGACTCGACCCACGGCAGATACCGAGGGGCCGTGGGCGCCAAGGACGGCAAACTCGTCATCGACGGAAAGGTAGAGAAAGCACTGATTTGTAACTTGTTCGCTTATTTTAGATTGTGTTGATTATTTTATATTTTATATTTATCAACATATTAGCCTTTTATAACCTTTTATTAACGATTATGAAAAAGCACTTGTAGAAGTAAAATCTTTTGTCAACTGTCAGTTAAAAGTATAGGATGTTTATTTGTCAGGCGATCGCAGTGTCCCAAGAAAAGGATCCCAACAAGATCCCCTGGGGAAAGAATGGAGCCGAGTATGTCGTCGAATCTACGGGAGTCTTCACGACAATAGACAAGGCTAAGCTTCACATCGAGGGAGGCTGTAAGAAGGTCAGTAAGAAACTGGGATCAAAATTAAATACAAGTTTTTCATGAAAAAGTTATAAATTAAAACTTAGGTAAAATTTATTTTTATCTGTTCGTCTGTAAATTTGCAGGTCATCATCTCTGCTCCCTCAGCGGACGCGCCCATGTTTGTAATGGGGGTGAACGAGAAGACTTATGACCCAGGCATGACTATAATCAGCAATGCTTCATGCACGACAAACTGCCTATCACCCCTCGCTAAGGTAGATATCAGCTCAACCGTTGTTATGTCAGTCTCTCGTCTTATCAATTTCTTAAAGGCTCTTTTTGTCTTTCACTTTTTGTTTTTAAGTTTTAACACACTCTATTCTGAAGTGAAAAATAACAAATAGTACTTATTATTAAAATGTGATCATAGCCAAACTGAATTAATTTCAGAACAATTCAATTATCCTGGATTTTTTTATAGAATTTTTATTCGTAATTTATGAATCTGGTGTCCAGGGCTTACATATATCATAATAGAATGTTTATCAGGTGTTTTAATCAATAATGATACCACTGAGTAGTCAAACAGTTTTCAATACGAATTTAAAATATATCCTGTACAGTGTATTCATTATAATATGTAGGCTAAGTCGTTGAAACTAATATTATCTATTTTTGTTCTTTCTATTCAAATTGCTCTATTTTCTACTAATCCAGGTCATTCACGATAAGTACACGATCGTCGAGGCTCTCATGACTACCGTGCACGCCTACACTGCGACGCAGAAGACGGTCGACGGGCCGAGCAACAAGGACTGGCGCGGCGGTAGAACGGCCGCCATGAACATCATCCCATCGGCCACCGGGGCGGCAAAGGCTGTCGGTAAAATCATTCCTGCCCTTGACGGTATGTGTTAGTACTAATCTTTGTGTATCTCTTCCAACTCTACTATTGTAGTATTCACTATTCAGGTGAAATTTAAGACATAAAAGAATTATTGAAATGTTAGAATTCTTTAAACATTTTAAGTTTTAGATATGTAAAGTTTTTCACTGTGTCGTAACTATCGCGCCATGGACCCATAGCAAGTATTTTTATACGAACCCCCCTTAGTTAAATATAACAGGGAGAAGCAAATTTTATTCAAATCAGGTGATAATGTTTTTAGGGTGTAAGATGCTTTTCATTTGTAAATTAATCTTCACACTTTTTTGCGATCACAATTTGTTTTATTGCACCCCAAGGCAAGCTGACCGGGATGGCTTTCCGTGTTCCCGTTCCTGACGTCTCCGTCGTCGACCTCACGTGCCGACTCGAAAAGGGCGCTACATACGACGAGATCAAGGCGACGATGAAGGCCGCCAGCGAGACGGGGCCCCTCAAGGGCATCCTCGGCTACACCAACGAGATGGTCGTCTCCTCGGACTTTCTCTCTACCAGCTACAGCTGCATCTTCGACGCGGACGCCGGCATCTCGCTGACCAAGAACTTCGTCAAGCTCATCGCTTGGTACGACAACGAGTACGGCTACTCGACCAGGGTCACTGACCTCATCAAGTACATCAACACACGTGATCATCCGTAAAGCAATGACGTCATGATGACGTTAGAAAAATGATGGAAAGAAAAAGTAGAATGTTGTTGAATAGAAAAATGTAAATTAGGGAAATTAATATTTCTGGTTATAATTGATGTGTATTGGAAGAATATGATATGTAATCGAGCAATTAGGATGAATAATAATAACATGAATATATAATGAATATTTAGATATAGGAAATTTTAATGTAATGTGAAATTTGTGACTACGAATTTAAGAGGAATTAGAACTGAAGTTTAAACATCGAAATTCTTAAATTTAAGTTAGCTAAATTATGAAATTAGGAAAATTTGTAAGTTATTTTAGATGAAGTATAGGAAATAGGATCCATATTGTATATCTTGAGCTGATTTCAATTGTAAATATAAAGTGTAATATTGTAGGATATTGATGAATTCTTTAACTAAATGAATATAATCTATTTAGGCGAAACATATTGAGCACTATTTTTAAACGTTAAAACAATGATGCTGAAAAAAATTTTGTATTTATAATGTGTCTGCAATAAATGCTTTATTTCTTGTCGCCAAAAATAATTCTGTTAGAAATAGTAATCATTGTTTGAAATTAGAAACTGTTATAAATAGTAACTATTATTTGAAATTATAAAGATCTTTTGAAAATAAAAATAGATTTAAAACAATGCAGAATTATTGTGTCTGTAATTATTTGTAGCTAAAAAACCGAGTGTTTAGTAAATAATTTACTTAGGATTCTTACTACATTTTAAAGTTTAAAGCTTAATTCTATGAGAGCATTTATTTAAATTCTGCATATGTATTGAATTCTTAGTTAAATAGTTTAATTAATTAATTAATTAATTAATTAGTTAGTTAAATTCTTAGCTACTTACTGCACATCATAAATGTCAAGATAAATTCAAAATTGAACATTCTTTTTAACAAAATTGAAAATTGAAAAATCTCTTTATTCCTAATGCAAGAAATGAAATAACGAGGACTTTTTGCATATGCGTGCAAACAAAATAGATCATCTGAAAAAACCTTGAAATTAACCAGACTCCACTAACATGATCATTGCTCGCCAAAAACGACGACTGGCGACTGATCGCAGAATGATCATCACTCGGCTGATTGCCATTATCCACACAGCTAGTCTGCAGCCCGTATAAAAATGGTTCAAAATAATGCAATTCGCTCAATTGGAACCAATTTCATCGCGGTGGGGAGAGATAGGGAGGGAGAGAATGGAAGCGCCGAGAGGGAGGGAGGGAGTGATGCAGATACACAGACAAACTGCAGACAGTCAGACATCAACTATAGAGACAGGAAGCTGAGATAATAAAGCAGAGAGACCTAGAAAAAGAAGAGACATATATGGAGAGAACTTGACAGATAGGCAAGCACACAAGTAAGATAATCGGTGAAAATTTCAAAAATTACAAAAGCTAAAATTGACACAAACATCAATCTACAAATAGTAATTGAAGCAAGAGTAAATGAGCTTTGGTGATGTTTTGGTGAAAGGGGAGGGGGGGTAGATACTACTACAGTAACATCCAAGTGATTGCTGAGACCGTTAGCAGCCGTGATTTTGGCTGACGCTCTAAAGTGACATCCTGCATTGCTTATAATGATTCGAGCAAGGCTGTGAATTTTGTGAATTTTATTTTTTTCTTCTTCTGAAAGAAAAAATAATCAAAGAATTAACCATTTCATTTGCTATTACAATGTTTAACTTTACTTTTTCACTTTTTCGATTAGTTTTCTTTAAGTTTAACATTTTAACGAAATCTGCAGTATCAGCTTCCATTTCAATTTTCTTAAGCTTTTACTATATATTTCCGTACAATATTTATTTTGCGTTGATTTATCTGAGCACAGAGATCTATAAGCAAGGGGGGATAATCTATCATTATTTTTCATCAAATTATATATAATGACATTTCCAAGGTAATACTTTTTTACAACTACAATTTACATTAAACTCTTCTGCAAGTCGAGGTCTGAATAATTTTTCATTGACCAGATCGCCAAGCGGTCTTGACAAACTCTGAAGTAAATTTCAATTAATGCATTAGACAAACAGATTTGGAAGCAATTGAAATTAAAAAACTTCGAAGTATGATCTGTTGATGATGAGCCGAAGAAGCCGCAGTACACGCACTGATAGCAATGCCACAGCTACTGGAACCAGCAATCCAGCTTGCGGTATCGAGCTGCTGATTTGCTAAAAGCTCAAAGATCCAACTGCTGCGGTCTCTACAGCTGTTAGCAAATAGACCGTGTACTGCAGCTACAGCTATCAGCAAATTGTAGGCTAGCACGTTGGCCTAGTGTGCTGCTTGCTGGTTGAAGGGCAGCCTATAGCCGCAG
>JAQIXG010001736.1:0-20448 GCA_034700105.1 Oconnorella tubifera | reverse complement strand
AGTGAGTGAGTGAGTGAGTGAGTGAGTGAGTGAGTGAGTGAGTGAGTGAGTGAGTGAGTGAGTGAGTGAGAGCGCACCCCCTTCAAAATGAAACCACATCACAATAATTTGTAATGGACTAAAAGACAACATGTTTTCAATTTGTATACCTGTTTATGTATCAGCTAAAATAACTAATTTTCACAGATTGTCTTACCCCTTGTTGTGCCATGGGCTAAACTTTCAGTTATTATTACGTAATAATTTTGACTTATGGAGCCCGCGTCGTGCTTAATAAAATAATTTCGATTTAAATAAATTAAATTAATATAAAAAATCGACACTATTTTTCTTCTTATTACCTCGTTGAGCGGTTTCTCTTTGATTTTCTTTTTATACGATTTTTTCCAACAATATTTACTGCTTGTTTGATATCGCTTGATAGTTTATTTAATGATTGCTTCATCGAATGTCGAGTAACCGATTCCTTATGAGTGGAAACTTTAAATTTAGAGGATGCAATTATTTCTAGAACCTGTGTAATCTGAGGTTTTGATAAGACTAATAAAATCACGATGCCCAAAACGTGACTTTGCATTAATCGAGTCGTTGCCAGAATAATTATTTTGGAAAAATGGGTCTTTGCTTTAGAACTGATATTTTAGATTTATTATAATATGTTTTGTTATGTAAGAAATAATTGCGGAAAATCCAAAAGAAATAAATCTTGAGATCTGCTGAAGAAAAACGTATTAGGCCTATATAAATAACAATGTCTAGACGTAGGCCTGATCACAATTGCGAATCGATTCAACGTGTGAAAACAACGAGTTTTTTCTTCAAAATTAAAACAAGTTTCAATGAGGGAAGGAAAGGCGGAGTTAGGGTGTTGAAATTAGTAAAAATTACCTTATGCAGTTTAGTAAAAATTATAACTTATGAATTTAATTTTAATATATTGAAATACCAATTAGGCTAAGCAATTTGCTTGATGTTTACAAACTGCACTTTTAATCTAAAAAAATTGATATTTAGTATAGTTAATTATTTCATTATTATTACTAAAAGAGTGCTATTGTGTACTAACTATCCTTAGTTTATATCGTTATCTATGCCAGCAATATATGTAATTTTTATTATATACAGAATTTATTTAACTGTACACGTGTACACTTGTAATTATTGCAAAATACATCTAATTATTGGGTGTTCTATAAACAGGCGCCCTGGGGAGCCCCCGGTGGTCAAAGGGAGCCTTGTGTGGGGCAGCGCGGTGGATTTTGGAAAGAATGCCGTTAGTTTTTTGCATCAAGCCAAGAAGGTTTACGGGGACATATTTACCATTCGTCTGATCAACCAATATCTGACCATAGTCATGGACCCAAACTCAGATGAAGCCCTTAACTCGGAGAGAAACTTTGACTTCGATCCAATACAGAAACAGGTAATTAATATAGAAACATGCAAAAATATTTGATATAGAACATGTTTCAGGAAAGGAAATTTATCAGTTATTAATTAATTCCAGATTGCCAAATGATATTAAATACATTTTTGAAGAATGTTTTCTTTTGATAGACATTGCATGCTTACATTTTAAAGAGTTAATATTGTTTGGATCAAATAACTTACTTGATGTGATTAAAGTGGATGGTGGAGAATCAGTGAAGGCAGAAATAAATATAAAATTGAAATATTATTTATAGGTTAACTGGAATGTCTTTAACTTTGTACTTCACGAGCCAAAGAAGATGATCAAGGACACCGGACGTACTATTCGTGGTCGCTACATGCAAGGTGCCATGGACAACTTTATCAACAACCTCAATATAGCCTGCACTCGTGTCACATCAGACCAAACTTGGAACAAATCTGGACTCCGAGCTTTCACCGCTAGCACCGTGTTTGACGCGGTGTTTAATACGGTGTTTGGTCGCGCAGATGGACACGCATTCAACGCATCAATGGCGTACGAAAGTTTTGAAGTCTACCACAAGTATTTCAATTATCTGTGGCTGGGTATGCCAAAGGGATGCTTTCCAACAGCCCAGAAAGCACTGAAGCAGCTCCTGGTGATGCCTGATTCTGAGGACTTCCTTCAAAGATCTGATCTTTCTGTGTACATGCGCACAGCTATTGCTTACATGAGGGAGCACGGCCAGACAGAGGCAGACATCAAGGGGCACAATCTCGTCTATCTACACGTCAACTTTAACACTTTCCGTATGGCTTTCTGGGTGCTGAATAATCTGCTGGAGAATGGAGAAGCCTTGGAAGCTCTGAGGAAGGAAGTGATGGAGGTGGTTGACCAGAGGCTGGACGGGGAGAATTGTGCTGAGTTGAGTTTAGCAGATGTGGAGGGAATGAAAACTTTGGGTAAGATATGTTTTTAATTAACCTTGTTTTATAAATATCTTTTGTTACTTTATAATATTATGTTGTTTGTCATATAGGTTTATAAATATTTAATTTTATTAACTTAGTTATCTATTTTTATTCCAATAGCTACAATTTTATATTCAGCGTACAGGATTTAAATGAATTTTAGTCTTAGACCTAACTTATAAAATTCTTGTCAATTCTTTTACAGACAGCATAGTCCAGGAGACGAGTCGACTGTCGAGTGGAGTGTTTATGGTTCGATATGTCAAGAAAGACACAATGTTTACACTCAGCGATGGAAGCCAACATTTGATTCGTCAGGGGGATCGTGTCGCCATCTACCCCCCAGCCATCCATAAGGACCCTGCGATATTTGAGGATCCCTTGGTGTGTTCATCTACTTATCCATATACTGCTATATAAGACAGAAATGTCTATTTTTCTCTGAAGAATATTTAGAATAAATTGCTGTCATCATTTCGCAAACTTTCCGCTTTATTTATTTATTAAATTGTCTTTATGTAATTTATACATGGAGCCCATGTCCCATGTTCATAACGTCAGAGTTTACTTTAATCTTCACCATTATTTCGATTGCAGATATATTTTCTTGCGCTAAAAAATAGTACTTTACTAAAATGATTCTATTTCATATATTCTCTTTCTCATATTCTATTTCGTTATCTTTTCTCCAGGTTTTCAAATACGACCGATTCATTGACAGCGAATTCTTCTCCAACGGTCAAACCATCAAACACCCAGTGATGACATTTGGAACACTCTGCCCGGGCAAGAGGTACGCCCTACTCCAGATAAAGTGGTTCATCCTGACCATCTTAACGCGCTTTGAGATCCGCCAGACACCCGGGCAACATGCCGAATATGACTACCATTACCACGGACATGAAATCCTACCACCGGTAAAGGACATCACTTTTGAATTCAAGCCAAGGTCCGTCTTCCCCGTCATAACATTCGCTCAGCGATAAGTGTTTTTTGTTAATATTTTTGTAAGATATTCTATTTATGTTTTACACCGTATTATTTTACGTTCCTGTATGTGCTATAATGATGATGATGACCGTTATCAAATGAATTAAGATATTTTTTTGTTTGTTGTATATTTTAAAGTTATGTTCATTTGAGTTTTCTTAAGTCTCGATACTCAGTTTTAGTTGTAATGAGTCTGAATTATAAGCCAAATGCTTTTTATCAATAAAAAGCTTTGCTGGATAAGTGATAGTAACATAAGCTTCATCAAAAGCTTAATTTCTATCTTATGAATTAATTAAAAGCTTTCCTCTCAGTTTAGGTATTAATATAATATTTACAATATCTTTGAAATTTTATCAAAGTCTTGATAATATCCAATAACAAGAGTACGGTAGTCTAATTGTTTTAAATGCTTAGCTAATATCTATATCTATAATATCATTCCAGTTAATAAAAATTTTTAATGTTAAATAATTATTGAATTGTTAGTCGTTGAGTTGGTCCATATTCAGGTTTAAGATTTAATCATGCTAGTTTTAAATGATACATTTTGTGAAGTGGATCCAAAATAAATTATGTAAGTTTAGTTTAAAGAGCTGAAAGAGAAAGTATTAAATTGAATGTTTACTAGAAAAGTATTTAGTATCTGGAAACCAAATACAGTTTAAAACATTTCATTAAATAGCTGCAGTTTGATCTGAGGAAAATTGAGCTATTTTGAATATCTATACCACATATCCAATTATGCCAAATTTGATTTTTAAATTATTTGTTTGTTTACTTTTCATAATGTTGTTTTCTTCCGTAATCCATTATTTTTTTTAATTTGGTACTTGTTTATTGACTTGATGTATATTTATTAATTAAACTACACGACTGTGACGTCGTTATTTTTAGTTTCTGTGACGTTGCATTGTGTAACATTGTTATGATATTACTTTTTTATATGATCAGCATTAATTTATTTAACTGCATAATGTCAGTTGCCAACTTAAATCTGGTTTTATCCAGCATGTTCAATCCAGATTGATCTGGATTGAACTGGTTTGATTCGCTCTTTGTTATAAATACTCGAGATGTGAGGGTAGGGGCCTGTTTTTATTACATTTAACAAAATCACTTTATTACAGTCTAACGTACTGCTATGAATTAAAGTTAAATTACAAGTTTTGGGTTCAGGTAATCGACCCTGAATATTGTCTCTTTCTAGATTGTTAGATTTAGGTCCCAATATAATTTAGAGGTCAAAAATTCTCCGAACACTTATCTATAATTTTGATAAAGTAGGATAAATATTTCGTGCAATGCACATTTTTGATATTCATGCTGATAATTATAATCGGTCTGGATTAAGGCTTTTTATTTATTTCTGCTTTTTATTATTTTAAAATGTAAATATATATCGTTGTCAATAGATTACAGTCAGCGTCGTAGACGATAGTGTATAGAAACAATGTCATTACTTTTATAAATATTGTTGTAATTTGCTTTCATTGCATGGGCCTTTCCTGTTACCTGTAACATTGTTTTTACAAATTCTTGTGCCTTATAACGCCTTTAAATTTGTATTAAAAATAAATTACATAAAAAATGCTGGTGTGTAGCATATTATTATAATAGGTAAACGTTTTTAATAATAATTCGATGTGTTTAACGAAAAATCTAACCGTGTAATTCGGGCATCAAACATTTTTAGTCGTATTTACGACAAAGAGTTGGTTCCACTTGGTCGACGGTAGAAGTTTGACGAATAGTTTGACGAATAATTAGACGAATAGTGATGAACGAATAGTTGGACGAATAGTTTGACGAAAACTTTTAACATGTATTCAATCAACTTATAGCTGCTTGGGTTTACATTAAATAAAGTTCAGTTCTAAAGACGAACCTGTGTGATATTATAATTGGCTTGAGCTTTAAACCTATATTCTATATTAGTTATACTCTAACTAATTTTCATGTGTTAATATTAAATTAATTTTAAGTGGTTCGATTAATATAATAATGTTTGTGAGAAACTAATATGATATTTTCTGATGATATAATATCATCGACAAAAAACTTTTAGATAAGTGTAACGCATGTTTTCATTATGAAATGAAATAATTTCTGATACAAGTAAAAAGTAGTAGCAATGAAATAATTACAAGTACAGTCAATAGCAATATTAAATTGATGGTAAATTATTATTGAGGATGATTACATTTCAAGCAGTCTTTTATATATGCATGAACTTTAATGTAAAAATTACTATTACTAACATGGTGCCGATTTGTAAGGTTTTATGTAAATATTTTATTTATTTTCTTGTATACAGTTATGTTGTAGCATTAAGCAAAACATTCTCAATAAATTCAATGCTTGAATCTCTTTTTGTTTATCTTTTAAATCAAACTGAATCTCTTTGATGCTATTTTGTTTTTTTTATATATTTTAGATTTCATTGAATGATATTGTGCAATTGCATTTTGATGTATGTATGCTAAAATATGTGTTTTAAATTATTGAAAATCTAACTTGTTTCTCATGTGTACATTTTCGTGGAAAATGTTGAACTGATTTATTTCAAATAAAAAAGTATATAATTACTGAACATTCGACGTTTGTTTTCACTAGTATTAAATGAAAGAATAACTTTCGATTCTTAAACATATTAATGCTATTTCAAAAATGAGTTTTCAGTAGAAAATATCATATTTTCAATTTAACTTACAAAAACTATTACATATTTAACATAGATCTTTGAAATCTATCTCTCTCTAATGACAATAAGTTAAGTAAGCCTGCATGTAATCATATATACGTCATTAGAAAGCTGCAGTCTTAAGCAATATAGTATCAGTGGCTAGTGGCACATCATGAACATAATACTATAGTACATAGACTGTATATATTACATTCGAAGCAAGCTTATATTTAATTAAAATGCACTATTATAAGTAAGTCTAATATAACATAGAATAGCATAAGTTAATAATAAAATAACATCAAATAAATCGCAAAACACGTAGACTTTATTATAATGATAAATTCACAATGTGCTGATTTTAAATATTAAAATTTTGATATTAAAATATTTTAATAATAATTTTGAACTAAACGGGATTCACAATTAAATAATTCAAAGCAAAAAGAAACGGGGGGGGGGGAGGGAGGGGGAGCGATGAGGCCAATACCAAACTTATTGCAATTGAAGTGATTTTTTAAAGTCTACAGAAAAAAACAATCTGAAGAAAGATAGTCAATAATGAAGACAACTTTAAATTGACCTCTCCCCCCAAATGCTCGCTGTAATCGAACACAAAACTAAATTCTTTTGCTATATGTTACTTACTCCTTAGTTTGAAAATTATATCACCCATTTAGACTAAAAAACTAAACCAATTGTTGCAATATATTGCAATAATGTCCACCAAGCCAAGACGCTCATCTTGCCTTTGTGTAAAAAAACGACAATGGTTTAGTAATTAACTGAAATATTTAAATTATAATTGTATATAAAGTTATTTAATGTAAATTGCATCATTTAATACTTATAATAATCGTTAAATAATAGAAATCTACACAGATACCGCTACATTACAAGAGAAAATAAACAGATGAAAGATAGATTAATTCTTAATAAATGTCACAAATAATTATATATCATAATTTATACAGACGTAATTTTTATTTTTCTATCATAACATTCGCCAACTTAAGAAAAAGCTTAAATCTCTCCCTCGTTCAAAGCACTGTTAAAATCACCATTCATAACATCTATCTTCGGGTCTTTATCAGCCCACCTGGCCGTACAATATCAGAATATTTACAACAAGATACTTAGCAATCTACAACCATTAGCGTATCATTAATACCTCGAGTTGTTAGTCGATGAGTATTTATGAGAATTTGACGATGTCCTGCGCATTGTTAGGGTCGAGAGACCCGAGAGACCTAATGCTTTACAAACCAGCTCTAAGATTAGTCAATTATCAAGACAACGTTACAAATCTCGGTAGAGTTGATATTATAAAGAAACTTGTTCATTCAGGGTGTATACTGTCCACACACTCGGGTCTTTTATTATATGATTCGAAGAAGCCCGTTTATTACTCCTTCACTGAATTATTACCCGATGCTAATTGACCCGATGTTATTACTTTTCCTACTCAGTTTGCGGCAGTAGTTGGAAATTATTTATCTTTTAAGAAATACACGGGGTCGTTAGTGGTATATGATTCGGCACAGATTCTGTGATGACAGTTTTTTTATGTCAGTTAAACGGCGGATGACAAGAAATGCGGTTCATAATTGGTCAGTAAATCATGACAAAGTACATTTAAACAAGTTGATAAATCTTCGTAATAGCTAATGCCTCATTATCACTTGTGACTTATCAATGAAGGGCAGAATCATAATGCAGATGATCGCTTTTTTGTCACAGCCTGACACATTATTACACGAGAAATATAAATCTCAGATTTTTATCTCTTCTTGATTCTATCATTCACTCTAGATTCATTTTTACAGGTTTATTTTTATTCTCAAGGCCTGAAAGTGACACCAATAATCGAGAAAGGGTAAGTAATGATAGCTACGAATTCCTTATGCTTTATTGAAAGACACGTACGAGTTATGCTAGAAATCAGGAGACAGTATGATAAACTCCGATCAAAAATTTCAAGCTATTAAAAAATTGATGACAAAGTAGTTTTAAAGATTATATTATAATGGTCTCTAAATCATATATTAAGCTAAACGACAATATATTTTTCTCGAGATCCGAGCACCAAAATCTTGAACTTTTGATAAGACAGTCAAGACCTAGCTACTGCAAGATCACGAATTTGGAATGAATTTCAATGCAGCATTTATAATCTAATTCAAGATTTGACTGGTATATTCGCCGGTATTCCTTTCACCACAAAAATTTCAAAAAACATCTTGTTAATATAAAGTTTATAAAAATATTAATATAAGATAGCGCACTGACGTGACATTTTGTCAACATTCATATTACAAGTCACTGCATTCTGAAGGACACGTGAACAGCTAGGATGGTTACATCAACACATGTAGGTTGGTTATAAATACAACAATTAATCAATCCAAGTCAAAATGGACTGGTACGATGATGGATCTGTTTAATAGCGAAGTGATTTATCTATGTATCAAAGTTTACAAATTGTATTATTATAAATTGTATTAATGGTCTTCCCAAATACAAAATGTAGTTTAATTCAGCTGAAGGTATCAACCAACTGCAATTTAAATAATTAGACACCGCTACTTGTGCGGAAGACGCAACCAATCATGCTTAAGCATTAGTGATGATGTGTTTAGCAATGTTTATTTTATTAGTTGCGCAATGTGGCATTGCTAAATTAACAATACTTTCCCAAAATATAGCAACGATTGATTATTAAAAGATGTCAGAGAATTATCAACAATTAATCAGCTTCCAAAATATGATATTGTAATAAAATTAATCGACACTAAAAAATATGCAAAATTCAATAAAAGATGTCTTGAAATGGTTATCGTTATGTCATGTCTGAATTTGACGAATTATCGCCCACTCCAATTTTACAATTAGGGTGTTTTTCTTTTATTCAAATATGTCTGAATGGATTTGAAATGTGATGCGACAAGCATATTCATACAGACTCGAGTAACCTATTATAGGTATGTTGTAGACATGTTTCTCGCAATTTTTATTTGAAACTTGATATTTAAGTTACATTCACTTTGCAGGCGATCAAAAACTTCAACACGAATTCGTAAACTTCAGTGATCTGTCTGTAGATTTTAACCAGTCTATATTATTATCTTATATTAATTTCATTTATAACTGTAAAATATAACTAAGCAATGTAAGCCTAAATGTCAATTATAGATTCTTGTTCTAAATGTAAATGCTCGATAAAAGACAACCAGTTGTTACCATGTATGGAGTTCAGACAGTATAGAAAGTATTGGATGTTCTACCCTGTGGGCATATAATAATATTATGTGTTTGGTAAACATCACCTAAGACATTTAAGATTAACAAAAAGCAAATTTCGTTACGCTGAGAATTAAATATATCTTTCACCCTCTGAGTCTCTTATAATCAATCGTAGCAAATTGACAACCTTTAGAAAACAATTAAGAAAATTATTCTTAAGCAGAATATGGGCTAGATTGGCGTATTCGCTAAATAACTTATTGCAATATAATGCACAGGTTGCGGCAAAACTTATTATGATATATATCCCTTCTACGACAAAGAAATTAATAGCTTACAATATTCAATCAATATAAAATGAGTCAAATATATTTAAAGCGGTAATCTGATTCGCAACTCAGGCAAAGGGGAATTGTTACATAGGGGGTTAAATTGATACATGAAAAATCACCTATGGTAATGTTGGAATTGATTTCCCCCCGAAAAAAATTCAAAATTTGTCACTGTAATCGTCACAAATCGTCATTAATTCGACAAAATAGGATATTACAACACATTACCCTTTAGAATATTTTGGACATAAACCTATTCTAATATAGAAAAAGTCATTCGGGCAAATACGGTTAATTAAATTTTCTTGGGGTGTTTAACAGGCCCTATGTATATAAACACAATAAAATTCAATTAGTAACAACATTGATGTAAGATTAAGTCAACTTTGGGCATAGGTTATACGCCTTTATGCAAATGAGTCGTGAGTCAGACAATGCAATGAATAACTATTGCATAATTAATGAAAATTATGCAGCGCCACTCATCAGTTACTCCTCCACCCCCCCCCCCCGCATTAAGCGTTTAATTAGAGTTGCGTAATATAATCATTTGTCATTAAAGATACCGAAGACTGGAAGACTGGCGTAGAAATAACTGATATAGCGGATTAACAAATTGGGCATGTCAAGATATTATTTGAGAAGTTTTGTTCTCCTGTCAACTTCAAAAAACCACATAAAATTCTTTCGCGATTCAATTGAGCAGTAACGCGGAGTTTTCTTTAAGATTATTAAGGCTGGATTAGGGTTAGAAAGTGACTGTGTTGTTCACTGTAAAGGTATAAATCATATGCCTTTAAAAAATATGAAATCACTTGATATTGCAATGTCATATCAAATGATATCTCAATGACTCCTTCCATTAACTTTCAACAAAATATTATTAAATATCGCTCTACCGGATCTTTAAGCTAACATTCAGGTGTTGCTCGATATTATTTTATTTGCACAAAGAACGAGAAGAAGAGTTCCGCGCATTGCTCTAATAATAGCTCGCTATCAAAAGATTAGCTGTTTGACAACAGACAACAATTAGTATTTGACGTTTTTTGTCTGATGGCTTAATTTAACCTAGTCTCATTATTTTTGACTTGGCTTATCATTTATAATGGGACCAAGTAGATGCCTGGTTCTAGCGTTTTTGCTCATTTAGTATTAATGAGTTGAACAGGGTGTAGCTGCCCATAGTAAGAAGTATATGTTTAATAGGACCAAAATGTTAGCAACTTCTCACAAAATTAGTATTGTCATTAGGCCAAATATGACGGGTAAAAACCAAATTTTGCACATTAAAAATCACCAAAAACATAACGCAATGTATATCAGGCTTCTTGTTATAAAAAGTAATCCGTCAATAATTGACTAATTAAAGATACTAATTAAGCCAATTATGCAATCATTCCTGTAACGTCCCCTTGGGTCCCTTAAACATATCCCTCTACTGCCCCCAATCTTCTCAAGCGACCCTCACCATATGACTTCACATCGATATGATATCTGACACCAAAATGTAAACAACTGTCTGTAAAATCATATTTCTTTATCATCGACAGGGCGTGAGAGATCTATACTTCTAGAAATCGCTCCAAAATTCACCTTTGTAAACTAACTGCATGCCGTAAAGTTATTAACTTTATGGCACGATCTGGCTCTTGATATACGCTATTGTGATAGCTATATGTTTTCAATGGGTAACAAAACCGCATTGACGTAGGAACTATGGCAGGCCGAAACGGGAAGATATCATATTTAGTCAAATTTTCTTTGAGAAAATGTTTTTTGTGAAGCTTGTAAAGGTAATGTTTGCTTTTCAACGGATATTGTAATACAGATAAATAAAAACATTAGGAATAAAAACAAGAAATAAATGGTAACTCTTTTCATCTAATATCAAGTAAAATATGTAAATATTTAAGTTTTGCTTATATACGAATCTTTACTCAAATCAGTACATTGAAAACGTTTTTCTTCTGAACACATTTGAAAGAGCAAATAATGAAGCGTAATAATCTCAATTAGTAGGTTTTCCTATTGTTGTCCATATTTAAGAGCGGGCAACAATCTAACTTTCAAGAATTTCAATAATTGATTTAATAACAAAACATTGCTTGCTTATCACTAGTAATGCAGATACATTAGAAAAAGGACATAAACTATACGTAATGTGATACGAAATCAAGCACTTCCCTAGTTGTTATCCGTTATTAACAAAGCTTCATGTTTTCATAAATTTCATTAATTCCAGGATAATTTTGTCAAAAGTTCAAAATCTCTATTTATTTTATTCTTCTATGTGATAATTAATGTACATCAGATATTTGATCTAAATTTTTATCTAAATTCTGCTTTTGTAAATAATGAATTTACTCTCATGATAAATAAATCAGACATTCGACTGGAAAAACCAATTAAGCAGTAAGTTCTATAATTATGCTATTATAACTCTACTACAATTCTTTGTTTATTAAAGCTAAACTTTGTCATTAATTATTATTATTTAACTTTATTTATTTAAGAAAATATTCAAAAGTCAGTATCAGAAGTTCAAAGTCGGTATCAAGAAGTCTACCAATGATATAATTTGGACTTCAGGAATGCATCGACAGTACACCAATGGGCGGCCCAAGGGATATTTACCCCCATACAAAATATTTATTTAAATACTCCACATTTGGCTTCATCAACTAAAAATATCTATTACATCAATCTCTTTCATGTTAACTGAAAATTGTCACAAAGAGTTTTTTGACTCAGTTTATACCGCCCCATTTAAAAAAATTACAATCTAATTGCTGCTTAGTTTATGATAACAATTCCATATCTCAAAATTCTCAATCATTTCAACTCAATAATAAATCATTATTTTCTCCCCTGATGACAAATATAAAACCCTCCCATAATTTTCATCCTCCATTAAAAAAATCCCCCCATCCCATCATCTCACATATCCTCAAGCCTATTATATCCCTCCCCCTCTGCCCCTCCCTCAGCACCGCCCCCTTGCCCACCCCCCTCATTGTACGCTGCTGCCTCGGCGTACTCCCCTAAATTATCCAGCTCTTTTTTAATGAAAGGTTCTCCCCCATTGGCCCCTGGCTCTGCGCCTCCCGCAGCCCCGCGTCTCCTCTCAGCACGACCCTCCCTAGCGCGCTCTCTGCTACGACTACGCCTGCTACGCTTGCGATCTCTTGATCTACTACGACGTCGTTCACGGTCACGAGAGCGACTACGACGATTGCGTTTACGCACGGCGTCTTTGTCATCCTCTGTGAAACAAGACAAAAATAGCTTATTACTATTACTACATTACTATTACATATTACTATAGTCACTTCAGTATATTGCAATACAAAAATTAAATTTAATGCTGATCAACAACAATGTCGATAAGAATAATAACAGAGGTAGCAATATAGTTTTGCTTCAATGTGTTATATTTCCATGAAACAAAAACTTTGTTCTGTACAACTGAAATCATTGTTAAATTAGTTATTTCAGTACAGAATAAAGTTTTTGTTTCATGCTAACATAACATATGGGAGCAAAAAATATATCATTAGATTTGTAACTATTCTTATTCAACATTAATCTTGACCAGTATCATTGACATTGGAGCAAAAAAAAGAAACAAATTGAGCAATTATTGTAATTCAAGAAGAGTTACCAAGTCCAGGTTCCGTTTTGACATCCACTTCATCCAAAGGTTCCTTCTTAACAATCTCTCTCTCAGGGGTAGGCCTCCTTCTCTCTCTTTCTCTACTTCTCCTCCTTCTCTCTCTAGGACTCCTTGTCCTTCTCCTTCTCTCTCTGCTTCTACTACGAGACACCCTACGTGGGGGTCTGTCAGAAGGGCTGCCCCCTCTGCCATCCCTCGATTCTAACCCCTTACGATCATCCGGGACATCTCTGAAAAAGTATAAAAATACAGTCACAATGTAATAATTAGACCAGCAATACATATTAAAACTTCACATTTTTGTTCGTTTATTGCATAACAAAACATAACAATAAAAAGACAGTGTAAAAAGCTTTATCGAAGAATACCTTTGCAATACAATGTTTGGATAGTACAACTCCTTATTCTAATGTTCTATTTGAATTGTTTAAAATTTGAATTGTTTAATTTGAACACCTTCTGTTAGAACAAAGTCCCAACCTGTCTCTGCCAATAAAATCTTCCCGTCCAGAGTACCTGGTGTTCACATCAGTGCCTCCTTTACGCGTGTTGCCAAGTCCACCGCCTGCGTTACATCATCAAATAGAGTTAAAGTAAAAAAAAGATGATAAAAACATCCCTCATTATCATCAGCTCAAAAAATAACAAGCGCTTCAATTTGTGAAGTACATTGAAATTACAAAAGAGTACATAAAAGAAAAACATTTTATATTGTACTGTAAACCTATCAAAAGATAAGTTAACTAAAAAAAATTTACCCAATCTACGGGGCCTCCATCCCTTGACCGTGCGCCCACGCTCCACATCTACCAGCACCCTCCTACCATCTATCTTCTTACCATCGGCGTGCTTGTATGCGGCTGTAGAAACAATAGCGTGTCCGTAACAAAAGAACTTAATATATACAGAAAAGCAATAGCATCATTTTGTGGAGCAATGTGCCGCTTCGAGTAAATAATATGACAAGCTTGAGAAACTGGCAATGAGAGTAAAATTTGACATTTCAAAATGTATCTTAAAGTTATTTGCAGCTTTGTTGAAAAAAATAGATTTACAGTCAAATTTATAAACATTGAATGTTTCAAGAAACTAATTAACTATCAGCAATTTATTTAAACTGAATATTAGTTGGTGATGATAAAATCAAGTTCGCTACAACTCGATTAAATACGGTTATCAGAAATCAAATGAGATTTAAGTGATTGCTCACAAAACGATGCTTACGCTCTATTCTGAAATTATAAACAGCAACGATATAGTTATAATACTTACCTTGAGCACAATTACAATCAAATATCCAACCACAAAATTAAATTCAGAAACCATTAACGCAGCTACTGAAACGCGCAAAAATAAGGCCGGTAGTCCCAGCAGTAATACCAAGTCAATGTTCTGTTACATTCAATGATACTTACAGTACTCTTGCTCTAATTAATATGATGACCAGTGCAAATAACTCGTATACACTATATATTTTTTTACTGGTTGAATGATACTGCTGGAAAAGCAATTTCTTTCAGCAGAATTACTCGAGTTACACGCAGGAATGCCAACATCCCAACCGCATCGAAACCAAGATATATTACAGAATCTATGTACCATTGCGATAAACTTAGAGGGAATAAAGAATATGGAACATGACTTACGATAAGCCATAGTGTTCTAAACTCGACGCGCGCATCGTAGGTAAGTATGACCCATACATTGGTCCAACGCTCTCTCAAAGTTAACTTACCCGAAATTTTTACTCACCGGTTACACCAAACAAACTTACCCCAACATGTATTGCCTTACCGACAATAGGTGTAACCAGTGATATCAAATATCTTTTCAATAAATGATACTTTAAAGAAATTTTTCTTGACATTTTATTACTTTAAAATGACTGGATATATTTCAGTATAATTTTTTATAAGCGATTTGATGAGAAAATTTGTAAGAGTAAATGTTTACTTATAATTACAAAAGGTACTTTTAATTTCTTTCATAGTAATTTTTAAACCTAAATTTAAGTTCATCAAAACTATACATGTTTCCATACGTTCCAACTTTGTCATCTACTTTGCTTAACTAGCTACTGAACTCTTATTGTTTGTGGCTGCATTCAATTTGGCAATCCTTAATGGCAATGCTTTTAATTGAGAGAAACATTAGACACTACCTACACTGCTTACCACCTTGCCATATACAAACCTATGCATTAAGTGATTGATCAGTTAAATGTGTCAAGCGCACAGTGTGTCATATTGTACGAGTCTGAAGGTAACAAAGAAAAGCATTGTTACATCGTATTTATGTTAAAAGAAAACTAATAATTATAATAGTTTTTGCTTCAGATGTTTTATTTATTGTATTAATATTTGAGTAGTTGTGCATTTGTCAATATATATATATATAGCTTTTCTTAATGTGTCTGAGTTACGTGTAAAATTACAAAGCTATATGATAAATATTAATAATGAATTAATTAAATATTAATTTACTTATACATTCTAAGACAAGCAGAAACTGCTGTTATTCAATGCATACTTGCCTGATATTTAGACTTTCAAAAAACATGGTATTAGCAACCACGAGGAATGAAATCATATAAAAAAGATGGCACCATTACAGCAAAATGGCAACTATTACCAATATCTCTCTGGCTATTGTCAAATGCAGTATCATAAAAAATAAAAAGTTTATAATACTTATTGTATTGAAAATTAATTACAATTTAATTGCCTAGTACTAATATATTGTGATGTACCTAATATTTTGTAATAGTTATAAGCAAACAGTGATAACCCATAACTATTGTTTATGCCAATGTCAACAGAGTAAGCATCCCATGTGCTGGTCTTATAAGTTACAAACCTTATAAGGTCTTATAAGTGCTCCTACATTTGTATCTTGAAAAAACTTAGTTTACTATTTAAAAAAGAGTAAACTAAGTTTTTTCGAGATACAAATGTAGGAGCACAGACTGATTTTTTAAAACAGGTCCGGTGCTGGAGTCGCTATTATAAAAGCTGCTTACAAAATGAAATGTTTCTCAGTTATTAGTTTACTTAGTTTTTAAATTGCGCTAATCTCCTCTCAAACTAAACATTTAGCTGACACAAGTATTGAGTAATTTGATTCGCTCGTATTATATACACAAATATAAATTATTTCATATGACTAAATCATCATGAATATCAAAGAACCAAATCAAATATCATCAGTGTCTGAATGTCTACCACCATTCATTTACCTGATCTATTTAGCAAATAGGCTTGTCTTTGTAAATAGAAAAATTCTACAAAAAAACTTTACATTCAGAAATGCAAAGCTTCAACGTATGGCAGAAGTAAAACTTGATGAAAATTATTTTGATTACTGATGCCCCATCAAACTTATTGTGAGAATTGTTAACTATCACATGCTGAGAGTGACCAATAAAAATATTGGTGTAACATTTCTATTCATTTCAATATAATGCTAAGTTTACACATAGCAATAAATATACAGTAAATAATCTGCAAGCAACTAAAGAACACTTTAGCAAGCTTAAAATCAAAGAATAGTTTACATGGGTACATTTTTCAACACACAGTGTTAATAAATATTTCAAATCGTAATATTTTTTGCGAAGAATATCAAGAAACACTGTCAAAAAGTGCTGAAAGTGGCATTTATATAATCAGGCCCCGAATCTGATTTAGCAGCAGCATACATCATTCAACTTTCTAAAACTTCAATTCTGACATTGAACGTTATATAGAATCCAAACGTATACAAATATGACAATTGTCCACTATCCCACAACAAAATGACAGCCAAAACATGCCAAGTATTTCTATTGTAGCATGACAACTTTTGTTGTTTCTCAGATTTTTACATCAACTTTTCAAGTGACTTAATACTTGAAATATATACAATATATACTTTAACACATCTGAATTGCAACCAGAATTAAGATCAAAGTTCTATACATATTATATATACATTATATATACTAAATACACGGTAAATACAAAGTATAAATACTGATAAATACTGATACAAATAATTATTTGCAATATGCAATCAATAATAATTATTATAAGGGGCAATATATCATAATATTTTGAGCAAAGCTGTAATAATTATATTATTGGCCCACATAGTGGGGGAGGGGTGTGAAACCATTTTCACTTGTGGGGGGTAATGATAGGATTGCCTCCAGGATAAAGGGGGGATGAGGGTGACTGATTTTATTTTATAGTTTGTAATATAAATGACAATAATAAATGTAAAAACGAAGAATTAAAAAGAAGGTTATATAGAAGACAAACCGTGCATGTCTCTCTCGTGCTCAAACTCAACGAAGGCATAGCCTCGTGGTTTACCAGTCACACTATTTACCACCATATGGATCTGAAAGTATAACCAATTAGATTGTACGATACATCAGTCAGTGAATCAACTCAGATAACACAATCTATAATAGCAAAATCTAAAGAATTGAGAAGACTGATATAACGGGTTGATTTTATAAAGGCAAACATTACTATTATGTCTAATCAAGTAAGTTGTGGTTATGTTTTAAACATTATCACTAAGTTTTCTCTAATTAAGTAAGTTACAGAATTGCTATTAAACTTGAGAAGACAGGACAAGAGATAAGCTAATACCTTTTTGACCGGTCCATAGACGTCAAATTCCCGACGCAACTTTGACTCACTCGTGTCATAGTTCTACGCAATACATAATAAAACAAATAAATAATAAACAATACGGACTCAATTATTACTACTGATCGTCACATCAACATAGAAGAGCTATTTAGCAACATATTACGAACACGTTGAATAGAATCCAAGTGATGAGTGAATGCTTGGCTCACAATAAATACTATTTCTTTTGCAATAACGAGGCCAGTGCGTATAGAACTTAAAAAGAGATTTTTATTCACAAAAAATAATGACGAGTGATATTTTGAAAATTTAGCTGATTACAATATAAATATTTTTGTATAATAGATAATTTACTTACAATTCTTGAGCAGAATAAAGTTTTGAAAGGATCACCAAAGATAGTCTGATCGTTTGACGGATCCCCTGGTAATTAGAAAGTAAATAAAAAATATAAACATACACAAAATGAGATACATAGTCTACAAAGATACAGAGTGACCATGATATAAAGCTGATGACATGATTCACGACATAAAGTTGATGACATGATTCACGACATAAAGTTGATGACATGATTCACGACATAAAGTTGATGACATGATTCACGATATAAAGTTCATGACATGATTCACGATATAAAGTTCATGACAAGGTTATGTCATTAACCTCATGTCATGAATCATGTCAATAACTTTACGTCATAAATCATGTCAATGTACAATTTGTTGATGAACATTTTTTCATGAAACCATAAAAGCTATAAATATAAAAGATGTACTATAAGAAATAAATGGACATACACATGGCAAGATCCTGTTCCAGTTTATAAGCTATTTGTTCCGCTCTCTCTTTTTTCTACAACATATCAAATCTTCCGTAAATTACTACTGCGTCTATAATATATATGCAAGTGATGAGTGAACGCTTCACTCTTTAATTAATACTAGATCAATAGAGATCAATACTAGATCAATAGAGATCAATACTAGATCAATAGAGATCAATACTAGATCAACAGTCAATTTGATTTAATTTAATATTCAATAACAAAAGAATACTAAAACCAAATATATCATAAAAATTAATTGAAATGCATTAAATTTAATCCAATAAAATCAATATAATATTTTCAAGTCTTCCACATACCTGACGTTCTTTTTTCTCTTCTTTTGTCTCAACTCTGGTCGGCGGAGGAACATCTTTTGCAGCCTATAATTAAATCATTTAAACATCTTACAAAGTTCTACATGTATACAAAATACAAAAATCATCATAACACCAAGATTAACGCATACTTCCCTTTCCAAACGTACCAGAACTACTTAAAATACCACGATATCATTAAATTCCTTGCGATGATATATTTAAATTTTAAACAACGCCACGAGGTACAAAACCGAAAAACAACCGAAATGAAATAAAATAACAACCTCAAAATTTCCGACGAATGCGGCGATGCCCGAGTAGGGAGGAAGATTCTTCTCGACGGGAAGCTTACCGACCGGGGGCATATACTTGAGGGGCTCCCTGGGGGCGAACAGTGCGAGTAGATTGGACGGGAGGAACTGCGTCATCTTTCACGGTCTCTCACACACACGGGAGAAATAAAACTTTAAATTTACAGTCAATTTTTAACTGATTTGATTGGACGTAAAGGAGACGAGGGAAATAATTAGGCACAAAATTAAACGTAAAACATTTTATTTTTTTATAAAAAATAAAAATGGCGCAACGCGAGAGAAAGAGATGCGTTTATAGCGAGGTCTGAGATTTTAACTGACTCCGCCTTTTTTATAATATGACAACGTTATATGAAATTTGTTCATTTTGTTCATTTGATTTTGTTTATTTTGGCCTATAATTATTACACTACTACTTGTAAATGTTGATAAGACGATTTAAGTGCAAGCAAAACACTATCATCAATTATTATAAACAAACATTAATAAAAGATTATATAAAGTAGATTATCAATTTTGATTAATTATAATTATACAGGAAAATCTAAACGCTATTAATAGAATAGATGATCGAAATTAAAAATTCAAAATAAATTCTATGATCATCGATATTGCACAGCATAATTAATATGACTAATAAGTGTTTGGTTTCAGGGTTGTAGTTATCATAAAGTCTGTTTGTGCCAATTTAGTGATAATCAGCTAAATTATAACAACTGAAATAGTAAAACTAGTCTCGACAGAGCATATATTCGTTTTTATTTTCGCGTATCTGTGTTAGTGTAAACTAAGTAGTTTGGGATTATGGCCTAGTACTGAACCCTAAACCATAAATTAAAATAACTCTTTTTTATAACGGTTGTGGGCTAGTTAAATGTAGCATTGTTTATTTATTAAATGCAGGCCTACTGCAAGCCTATATAATGCGGAGCACAAAAATGTTCCGTATCATTACTGCTCTGATTTTGCATACAAACTGCTCTAGTAGACTCTACTGACCTTAATTGTTTTGTTTAGTAGGAAGTAGGGGGGGGGGGGGGGGTAGCTGGGGATGTAT
>JAQIXG010001735.1:0-20463 GCA_034700105.1 Oconnorella tubifera | reverse complement strand
TTTTCTTCTGGTACAACTACATTTTCTTTCTCAACTTTTTCTTCTGGTACAACTACATTTTCTTTCTCAACTTTTTCTTCTGGTACAACTACATTTTCTTGCTCAACTTTTTCTTCTGGTACAACTACATTTTCTTTCTCAACGTTTTCTTCTGGTACAACTACATTTTCTTTCTCAACTTTTTCTTCTGGTACAACTACATTTTCTTTCTCAACTTTTTCCTCTTCTACAACTTTTTCTTTCTCAACTTTTTCTTCTGCTACAACTGTATTTTCATTCGCAACTTTTTCTTCTACAACAACTCTATTTTCTTTCTCAACTTTTTCTTCTTCTACAACTTTTACTTTCTCAGTTTCTTCAACTGCAACAATATTTACTTTCTCAATTTTGTCTTTCTCAACTTTTTTTTCTGCTACAACTACATTCTCTTTCTCAACTTTTTCTTCAACTGCAACTTTTTTGTTTCCTTCTTCAACAGCTTCCACCACCACCACTTCCGCTGCCTTCAATTCCTGAATTTCTTCCTCAAATCCATCTTTCTTCTTTTTCTTTTTCTTCTTATCGTCGACTATTTCTTCCCTTTTCTGCGAATCAACTTTTCCCCCCACATCATCTTCAACTTTCTGAATTCCACCAAAATCTTCCACTTTCTTACTCCCTGGTGCCTCTGCCTGAATTTTTTCTTCCGCCAAAACTGGAACAAATTCTTCCACTTGGGCTTCTTCGAAAACAGGGATAGCAGTCATGATATTTTCCGGAACTTTTTCCGCTAGTGGAATCGTTTTCACTGGAACTTTTTCCGCTGCGGGAACATTTTCCACGAAAACTTTTTCCTCAACCGGAACATTTTCCACAAAAACTTCTTCCACTACCGGAATAGTTTCAACTGGAACTTTTTCCGCACTTGGAACACTTTCCACTGGAACTTTTTCCACTACCGGAATAATTTCCGCGGATTCTTTTTCTGCTAGTTTTGCTGCTTCGCTGTCTTTTCTAATTTGTTCTATGACAGAGAGAGGAATATTCTGGATTTGTCCGAAGGGCACTCGTTGGATCGATCCGTCGTCACTGACGGTGATTAGTTGGATGACGTCAGTGTCGGTAGAGGGCCGGTATTTCTGAGGGGCCTCGGTATCTAGATGTAAAAAAAATTAAATTATAAAATAAAAAAAATGTAATTTTTTTTTTAATAAATGTATTGATTATATCATTTAAAACTTTAAAGTAAATAGGTAATTTACAGTAAATAAATGTATTTTTAACTGTCTAAGTTTTTTTAATCTTATACATAAGTTCGCGTATGTTACGAGTATACATGGAATTAGTGTAGTTTTTTCAATAGCTTAGTTTTTTTGGATTAGTTTAGTATTTCAGAGTTAGGATATTTCAAAAATCTTAAATTTAGAATTGTTAAACAAAAAAAAATTCAATTACAACTCGTATTTTAAAATTTGAAGTGTATTATATTAAATAATACTTTCGTTTAATACTAACTTACTTTGTTCGTCATCTGATGAATCAACCATAGCCCTAGTTGGTTGTTCAACTTGTGGCGCTTCATTCGCAGTAATAGGCTGCTCGGTAGAAGGTACATCTTTTGCAGGAGCTTCAATCCCAATAGCAAGCACATCATGTATTAGACTTTCCTTTCTAAAACTTGGCACATCTTTTACTGGTTCATCACGTTTTGGTGACTGTTTTGTAGTTGGTTCATCACGTTTTGGTGAACGCCTGATAATATATGGCTCATCAAATTTTGGTGAGTGCCTGCTAACGTATGGTTCATCACGTTTTGGTGAGTGCCTGCTAACGTATGGTTCATCACGTTTTGGTGAACGTTTGCTAACGTAGGGTTCATCACGTTTAGGTGAACGTCTGCTAACGTAGGGTTCATCACGTTTTGGTGATGATCGATATCTTTCTCTGTCATCATCATAATCTTTTGCTGAAAATGGAAATATTTGTATTTTAAAATTTTATGATTTGATTGTTTAATGTCTGGTATATGACAGTGATTTTGAATTTAAAAAACTTCAGTGAAGAGACATCATTAGAGTTATCAAAGCTGATGTTTCTGATTTTTACTATCTTAAATTGTATTTATATTCGTGTTATCAATGTTTAAAATAAATATAAGACAATAAATAATACAAAAAGACAAAATTAGTTAGTGTTACTTTTAATAATTTGTATGAAGTTTTAATCACACTATTTGGCTGCATAAACAAATAAAGTTTGAGTAAAATATATATAATAATATATAAGGAATCAATGGCAATACGATATGCATATGAAGAATCAATTAATTAATCTATTAATAATATTTTTAAATGAAACAATAACGTACAACTGAATCAATTTAATTAAATAATTTAGCAAAATTGTATGCTTCCAACTGCTATTTATGAAGTATAATCATAATTAAAAGGAAATATAATTTAATTTAGAATAAATTATAAGTAAATTGAAGTACCTCTAGTCTTCAGTGCTGGGGTATCTCTGATTGGGGATGGTTTGTACTTTGAAACAAAATCATTGTCATAATTATGAGGTACTACAAATAATCATTAATCATGATTAAACCTTTCAATATTCTCTCAAAGTACTTAAATGATAGTACTTAAATTACTGCAAGTACTATTGAAGTAGTTTAAGTTAATTATAAGTACTTTAAATACTATTAGATATTATTTTACAAACACAATGTAACACACTATTCTCGATCTCCTTTATACCAGGAAACTGAGATAAAAAATATGATTTATAAAATAGTAAATTAGGATGCTGTTTGATAATTTAATCAGATATAATATAATAGAATATGATGATATAGCAAAAAACTGACACATAAAACATTATTAAATATGACAACATACAATTCATAAATTTAATATGAAATAGAATAAAAATTGCGTCAAATTCTTTAGCTCAAATTTAAAAAAAAAATTCAATTCCAAATGAAGGTACTTGCCATATTTTCTTGAGGCGGGGGCGTCCCTGGATGTCGCATCGTCCCTGAAACAAAAATTAAAAAACTAGTAAATTAATTTTTATTTCCAAAAAAATTAGAAAAATTAGCACTAAAACTGCTGCATAAAACACTATATAAACGCTATATAAAGAAAACAAGTAAATTCTATATAGAAAGCTACGTAAGCGCTCTATTTAGAAATGTTACACGAATGCATATAAACGCAAAATTAAATTATAGCTAAATTGCTTGAATTTTCTACTTCATTACTTAATTTTCACTCATTTTTTACAAATTTTTAGCCAATAAATAATGAAAGTAATATACCTTCTGGGTAGAATAGATACAGTGACTGCATATTTAGTAGAGCCACACGCGTTAGTAGCTCTGACTACGTACTCTCCCGCGTCTGTGTGACCTACAGTGCTCGCTACTTGCATTATATGTGACCCGTCAGATTCTGTTAGGATTCTATAACGTGGACCATACGTTAATTCTCGATCTCCTTTATACCAGGAAACTGAGATAAAAAATGTATTAGATTTATAAAGTAGTAAATTAAGATGCTGTTTGATAATTTAATCAGATATAATATAATAGAATATGATATTTTATTGTATGTGATGATATTATTATTATAGGCTTAATACATCTGAATGTATCAAAATTCAGATGTATTAAGCTTGATACATCTGATAGTATTAGATGTATTAAGCTTGATACATCTGATAGTATTATTTTATATTACATTACATCTTATAGTATTATATGATATTAACAATATTATAATTCATTTTATATTATATTACAACAGAATATAGCAATATTCGAATGTAATATTAATGTTAGTTTGTAATATTAATATTAGAATAATAACATTATAATGAAATAAAGGAATGTAACCATAATATTAGCAGCATAATATTAAAGTATAATATTAACTAATCATTTATTCAGTGCAATAATGTATTATGTTGCAATTATTTTCTTTTATGCAGTAATATTTTATCTTGAAATTTTTTATGAGCGCAGTCTTAACTTGAATTTTGCTACATCATTACAATAAAGTCTTGAACATTTTTATGTTAAAATAAGAGTGTTGTAATAATATTACTTCCCACTTAGCAGTATTTATTTTTAATATTAACAAAGATCTTGTAAAAGTATACAGCTAAATATATTATAAAAAAGTATATATAAAACAGAAAAACTGACCAGTTGGTTTTGGGTCACCACTGACCACACATCTAAGGGTCAGCGGGTCACCCTCGTGGACGTTAGCATGTGACCCGGGGAGGGAGAGGAAGCTAGGCTTGGTCCCCCTCAGACGTGAAGTGGACTCGTCGGCGCGTGACGTAGTATAGTACGGTGACGTTTCAGAATCACCATAGTCACGACTTGTTCCGCCTTAAATGTGAAAATTGAATTAAAAAACACCTTTTTAAAGTTCAAAATTTCAATTTATATTAAATTCTAATGTTGTATCAAAATTTAGTTCATAATAGTTTTGTGAAATAAAAAATGAATACAAAATAACTAGAGTTTAGTAAATAATTGAATTCTTTTTTTGTAATCATATACAAATAGAATATAAGCAAGATATACATATGACTAAAATAGAATACAAAACAGATTAAACAACAGTGTAAACAAGTATTGAAAATAAAATAACTGTTTAAGTTGCAAACTTTCTGGATTAAAAATAATACTTATGATTATTCTAGAAGTAAATTAATTTACAACAAACAATAAAATTTAAAAAAATTAGGCATAATATTATTCTAACCCTCTATAATTTATATAATTTATAAAGAGGTATTTCTTTAGCTACAAATTAGCTACAAGTTTTTAAAAACTAAACGGTACAAGTTTTAAGCTTAATAAATGCAAACCTTTTACTCTTAGAGTAGTGACAGTCTTGGCTGTACCGTTCTTGTTTTTAGCAATACAAGAGTATAGCCCAACGTCTGATACTTTAGCGTCCAGTATAATAAGCTTATAATGATCATCATCATCAGATACTACTCTGTATCTACCGTTCTCTTGTAAATCAACCCCATCTTTCTGCCTGCAAAGTATTTAATTTTTAAAATAAAATAAGCATCATTTCTTATTATTTACACAATAAAAATTAATTAATTAATTAAAATAGCAACTTGATTTAGGGTCATTTTAAAAATGGTAGTAAGATTGTTAAATAATTAGTATAAATATAATTACATTTTTAATCTCTTTAAAACATTGTAAAAACTTGTTTTGTACATTACATTACATACATTGACTGTTCACAAATAAATTACGACTTTCTTAATCTGTATTTATTTAAGAGTTAAATAAAGTTAATAATAAGAATACAGTAATACTGTTCAAGGTAAATTCAAATATTGAAAATGTGTATTTATATAGTACAGTGGCGCAATCGTTATACATTATATTGTATATGGCGATTATACTATTGTTACAAATGTAAACGACCGGCTTAGATAGAATGTTTTATCTTGTTATCTTGTTCTGCTTTAATCGGCTTATTATATTTCCTTGTTTTTTATATATTATTGTGTAAAATATCCTGCAAATAAAAAATAATACTCGTGTATAGGATGAATATTATATTACAATAATTTTTTAATGAATTACCAGCGTAGGTTGGGGGTGGGACGCCCTTTTACTTGAACTTTAATGACCGCCCTGTCACCCTGATCAACGCTTACACTTTGTGTTTCACTCACAAAATAAGGTCTATTATCTGAAGGCTCTATATCAGGACCAGTAGCTAAAATAGAAAAAAAACTCAATGGAAAAGTGTAAAATGATTCTTTGCTGATAACTAAAATTAGCAAGAGATTAAATTAGAAAGAAATAGAATGTTAGATATTAATGTTAGAGAATGTAATTAGTAGGCCTATTAAGCAATACTAACAATCAAAATGAAACAATACTAATAAAATATCGATCAATCAACTGACTGAATGCTATGTCAATCAATTTTATTAATTAACAGTATTCTTCAGTGAATTAAGACTGTGCGTTATAAAGATGAACACAAAATGGTCTAATCGTAAATTTGGGCGAAATCTGGAATAGGCTATATACAAATGAAATATCAAATTTAGCAAAATAAATAAATAGGTCAATAAAATTAGTTTACACAGCAATAGACAAATAAATAGATCAATAAAATGAGTAGAAAACAATAATAAACAAATAAAACGATATAAAAACAACAAAAAACAAGCCAGAATTAAGTTAAACGCAATAACTTTGAAATAATGAACAGATCCGACTTTCAATAACATAACAGAAGTTTTCTGATTGATGTTTGCTCACTTAAAAACCAACGTAGGCTCTTCAAAATTCATAACTAACTATAAGGACATAAAAAGAAGTAAGAACGCGAGAGAATGAAAGCAGAGTGTGAGAGAGAGATAGAAAAATCGACTGGTTAGAACATATTTCATATGCGTGCCTCAAGCGGCCTTGAGCTATAAATGTTGTGTGAAAAATCTAACAGATTTAGATGTTAGCGAATGGATTATGAAAAGATTCTCAGCAGCAGATAAAAGATAACGATTGAAAAATGTTATAGATAAGATATAACTAAGATCCTGCTAAATTATATGACATACAGTAATAATTTGTGTAAGAACACACATTTTATTCAAAGAACGAAAACAGTTAGGACAGTTTAAACGAAAGTTTAAACAGTAGTTCATTTATGTAGTATAATACTACAATACTCATTTATACTAGCCTAGATATTGCTGCATTCTACAGCCATATATCAAAAAGAGCTACAGTAAAAAAATAAGTAAAGTAATAAAGCTATGAATTTATAATGTAAATTTAAATTTATATCATTTATATAGGCATGAAAAGTCTATTAGCACAAGTAGTTAGTCGTCTAATATACAGACAGTATTTTACTTTTATACTAACATATCGATGTAAAAATCACTCATATTCTATTTCATGTTCAAAATCACAAAAATTTAATTGAGTGTACCATGATTCAATGATTATACCATATAAATGAATTAGTTATTATAATTATTAGTATTATTACACCATATAAATTGATTATACCATAAAATATCCAAATGTAACTATACACGATTAATTTTCTCAATATTCTCTACATTTTCTCTCATTTCACACAAATTCTCGTATAATTCCCTTAATTTTACAGCAAAGAAATAAAAAAAATCTTACATCCATCTACTTCGAGTTGTGCACTGCATGATACGCTACCGAATGCATTGGTTGCTTTCGCTGTATAAGTCCCGGCGTCCGACTTACGAACCGGATTGATTTCAAGCGAACAGAGTCCGTAGTAATACTGATGATGCGGTAAAAATAAGCGAATATCAGTTTACTGGTTTATTCAGTTTAAAAAAGCTGTTCTATTTGATTAAAATATGAGAAGTTTAAAATAACAGCGCGGAGTTAATGGGTTACATTATTGCAAATTCAGCAGGTAACAAATTTCTTATCATAACCGAAGTTAAAATGAACTATTTGTGTTTTTTTCTAGAGGAGTAAATACAAAAATTGCATAAGCATTATACTCTAAAATTACCTATTTGCTAATCAAAATTCCGCATATAAAAACTTTACAATTTCAACAGAAATTCGATTAAATTCAAAAAATATTTATATATATATTATATAGATTTTAATTGACCAATCAAATGGTAGACAATCATAGTAAATAGAAAATAAAAATAAAAGTACAATAAATAAACGACAAAATTAAATTAAATGTCCTGCACAAGTATATAGTAGTCACTATATATGACAAAAAAAAACAAAAATTACATAAGTGCATATAATCACTTTAAAACAAAATCAAATTACAAATGACATTTTATTTATTATCAAAACATAACAGTAGTTATTATAGTGTATCATTCAAATAAAACTAATAATTACCAACTTAAAACACGACAAATAAAATCATTTTTTATGCTGTAAACTAAAGTATAAACTATTAAAAAACAACAGACCGATGCGTGAAAGCGACTATCATTAGCAATCGGAGTATTTTCATGATACCACGTTACTACAGCGTCTGGATTTGACGTCACAGCGCATCCAAACCTCATAGAATTCCCCTCAGCAATTCTCCTCAGTCTCAACCTCGACGTAAACTGAGGGGCGCTCCCCTGCTCCTTCTCCCTCGGTGTCTTCGGTCTCTCTCCCCTAGTCGGGGATCGATCACAAATCTCCTCGCGGTAGGGGTAGGAGAAGTCATGGGCTGAAGCGGGGCGAGGTTCGGGGATGGTAGAGTTGTAGTCCGTAGGGGGGCGGGGACGGTCGGTCGAGTGGTCGCGGTAGGAGCGGGTGTGGGGGATGAAGGGCTCGAGGTCTCGCTGACCGAAGCCGGAGAGGACGATGCGGCGGATGGAGCCCTTCGTATCGTCGCTCGGATGTTCAGCGTTGTGGGCGCGTAGACGGATACGTTCAGGGTCGTCGTATTCGATCTCGACGTCTGATGGATTTAATGAGTGTGAATACATTAAAAGTAAAGCTTAGAAAGATAAGATGTATTATATATAGATAATTACAGTAATTTTAAAAGTTTAAAAAAATAAGATGTATAGGTGAATACTAAATATTAAAAGATTAGAAAAGAGAATTAAATGAACATATATGTCTGAATACATTAAAATTTAAAGTTTAGAAAAAATATGGTTAAATACATAAAATTTAATATCATAAAAGATAAAATGTAGACTTAATATTTATGATTAGACTGAAACGATGCAAGATTAGATTTTTACAGTTAAATAATGAACTATAAAAGAACAATTTTAAAAGTTTTAAATTTAACTACTTTCGCTATTTACACTTCTAATTTAACCGTTACAAAAATAGAAAATTTCTCTAATTGTGATCTATTTCAATATATAATTTCAAATATATCTAATAGCAAATGTAATAAAAAAATTGTAAATTACAATTTGTTAATATAAATGATTATTTTATTGTAAGTTAAAGAAAATAAGTTAATCCTATCAATTTAAACCGAATAGAAACAAAAAACAAACTTAATCGAAATGAAGTTTCTATAAAAAATTAATACATAAATTACTACCTTTATATTTTGAATAGCTTTTTTGCAGCAGGTCTAGAACCTGCGTTCCATAAGGTACGATCAGTTTTTCCTTAATCTTTACACCATAAACATCTGCATCAGGTTTTTCTCCCATACGTCTGAGTTCATCTTCATTGAGTAGACAATAGCGAATATGTTGCAGAATCATTATATCTTTCGGAAATAAACTTCTATTTCTCTTGACAAACTCTTCCAAAGTATTCATCGAATCCTGAAAATATAATATATGAATATAATGTAATATAGGAAATTATAATAATGCAAATTGTGCCTGAATTTTAGAAGGTTTAAAGTTAAATTATTAAATATTTAGTTTATGTTAAAGTATTCAAGAAAAAATGCAAGAAAATAAAAAAAAATTAAAACCATTTGCACTCTGTTTATAATAACAAAATTAACATTTTAACATGACACTAACGCGATAAATGACCTTAATATCATAACTTTCATAATATCATAACTTAATATAATAACTTTAACATAAAATAAGTCAAAACTAAATTAAAACTAATAAAGTTTGATCAATTAAAATTAAATAAACTAAAAATTAATAAATCGGACCTTATTTTAATTGCATGTATTATAACTTATAATATCTGTTATTGTATTAATTACTCTGTTACTCTGTTGTCTGCTACTCTTACAAAAATGTCATTAAAATAACTAGCTTAACCTGAATTAAATTATAAAGTTAAACTAAATTAAATTGGATCAATTAAAACAACAGACTTCATTAAAAACTTAACAAACCTGCAGATATCTGGTCTTTTTAATAATCTTATCAATCTCCACATTCGCTATCGAATGATCACCAAATCCGGTCTGCGACGACTTAGTATAAGCCACAGCTTTTTGCCCCGAGGGTAAAATAATCACATCCATATCAGTCGGATGAAAATCACTCATCACTATCCCCCCATACGTCTCCAAATCCCCTCTCCCATAAGGCACCCTCTCCTTCACCAATCCAAAATCAATCCTCGATCCTGTATAAACCACGGATGGTAGATACATTGGTCCGCTCAAAGGATGCCCGTATCTGTAGTCGTAATCATCATAAGTGGTGGTGTAGTCTCGATACGGGATAAAAGCTCTCCCTTTAATCGCCCGGACTTTATCCTCGATCTCGCGCTGCTCCGAGGCTCTATCCCTGAAGGGATAGACCCCGGACCGAGGCAGGCTTGTTGAGTAGAGCTCTTGCCTCGTCGTGACGGAAGTGGATTTCCGTCTGGGTAGGATTAAGTCCAGGGGACTGATGTAGTTGTAGGGCGGGGTGTAGTTGGTAGCAGAAGGGGCCGGAGGAGTGTAGGTTGTAAGAGCTGATGATTGGATTAGATTCAAATGGGATGGCACGCTAGCCCAGCGGCTACTACCTAAACTACTGGTTCCTGTACTGATCGATGATTCCCTCATACGTGACGAGGGTCTACTTCCGGTGAGAGAAGTGTTACTACTCGTGGGGACCCTGTAGCGAGCTCCGTCGTCGAAATCAAAAGTGGGGTAGAAAGCCGCGCGTGTGGGGCTACGAAATTGCTGACGATAACTTGCATCTAGGGTCGGATAGAAATTAGGATAACTCGATTCTCTGTGATACAAGTTCGGCGTTGAATAACGCGGCGTTCTTGATCTCCTTGGTTCCGCGCTTGCGTGAAAAGTTCCGTAACGACTGTTTGACGTTGAATATTCCGTAGAGCCGTTAGGTACCACAAAGGCCTTGTAATTGATCCCATCGCTGTCGTACGGTCTCGCCTGGGTTTTCACCGAGGCGTACCCGATCACGTAGAGATCGTCCCTCGCCCCTGATCGCCCCCGCTTGTAGTGCTTCGCCGACGGGGTGCTCAGATCTGTGAACTCATCGTCGACGGTGAATCGCCGCAGGCTGTGCGCGCTACGGCTGCGGGTTCGGTCGACGCTCGGAACTCTAAGCCAGCCGCTTGACCGACCGCCCCCCGAGTCGTAGCGGTCGACACTTGGGACACGAAGCCCGCTGTGAGATCGACCGCTGGACGACTCGTAGCATCGCTTCTCGTGGCGAGTGACGGTGACTTTGCCGATCTGCGGCGCCGTGTCGTTGGAGTCGTAGGTAGGTTGCCGCTCGGCGCTGCGGTGGGCGACGGAGCGACGCGAATGTCGACGGACCATGGTTCGAATCGAGAAACTGGGTAGGTTCGGCTTGAATTCAAATTTGTTGAATTATAAGCGAAGAGAGAGAAAGAGACTGTTTAATGAGATACAAATGTTGAAATATGTACTAGCGAATGAAGAACTGTTTAATATAATATATTTAATTTAATATAATATAAATAATAACAGTTTTTATAAAGAGTATTTATTCTAAGTAAATGAAAATTCAACAAATGAGTGTTTAAGAAATATTTGAGAAAGGATACAGTAATTATTGATAATATTAATGTGAAGCTAATAATAATAATTCATAAATCTTCTATCTTATGAAATTTCATTGTGAAAACGAAAATAGCCAAAAAACGCTTGCTTCAGAGTGCAAATCATAAAACTATTCTTGAAATCTGCAACTGCTGCAACTTTATTGACAATAAATAGAGCGATCATAAAAGTTTTCGATAAACAACAGAAGCAACAGCCAATTGAACAACAACAACAGCAGCCTTTGATAGCTGCGAAGGTTTTAAGCTGTAGGCGTTTAAGGCAATGAGTTTATGGATAGATAACAGACTGAATGGTTGTTGGAAATAAGTTTGTTCGCAGCATTTAGCCTTCAGTTTTACGTGTATACATAATATCTGTAGCGCCATCGTACAACCAGAAATGAAAAATAGATGAAAAAACGAAAAAAGATCATAAATCGATGAAAAATTGAGAAAAGCTGAAAAGAAAGTTTAGATATGTTGCTATTTAATTAAATATGGAAAATAAAATAATCAATTAAATCATGATGCAAAATGGTTAATTATCATCACTATAATCGTAGTGGCATCCAAACCCTAATCCTAACCCAAACTTCAATCCTAACCTTAACTCTAACCTACCCCTCGCTGTAATCATAATTTAACTCTAATCCTAGCTTTAACCCTAACTTTGCATATGATTAATAATCATAGTTTAATACTGCTAACCCTAGTGCAGTCTACCGTTTAGCATAGTTACAGTAACTTTAACTCTAGCCCTAGAGTTCTAACCTGATCTAACTAATCTCATCTGTAACAATCACAATCTCCTTGATACTGAATTGAGAAAGAATTCAAACCGTAAACAGTCAGTGATAGTGTAGATAAACAAAACAAATCAACCATGTATCTAACAAATGTGTATCGCATACAACTATAAAACGAAACCGGCTCAAAAACTCTAAATCATTGCAGGATTGCATGAATAAAACGCAGTTTAATTAACTCTGTAAATAATTATAGTGTTGTTTTTATACAATAAAATATGCACAAATTTTCCAAAATTCCAAAGTCCCTATTCAGCTTAATATTTAATAAAATACTACTTCTAAGTTCTAATCCTGATTTATTAAGTCATTTATAGTCATTCACATGCTGCTTGTATTTATAATTGTATTTATCCCTTTTTAAGTTCAACATGGGCTACCTTAAATCACAGATTATCATTTTTAAGATATTTACTTCAATATTTCTTGATATCATTAAGTAACATAAAATCCTACATATACATTAATATTATTACTAATGTCTCTCGATTAATTATAGACTGTAAAACGCTAAATTAATTACAGTTATAATATTCTAAAGTTATAGAAATGCTTAGTAGTTCCAGACTCTTAAAAAATCAGCCAAATCATTCACCAAAGTAGCAAAAATAAAGTTTTCTGGCAGATTCTCAGATTGTATAAAAACAATACTACATCTCTTTCTCGCTCTCTACAAAACAGATTTCAAATAGACTCCAGACATCATACATCATTTTTGCATGCCGACTACATATTACACAAGTAACTGATTTACTGTTTTATTTAACTGTATATCAGGTAAGTCTCATTGAATAGGCCTATATGCTAATAACTCATTTTTCCAACATTTTTCTGTTAGTAAATAATTATTTTATGCAAGGATAATGGTGCTGTAACATTATATACAGAGCCATATGTTTTACAGTCAAAATTTTTAAATAAATTTACATTATACAAATAGTGAAATGTAATTTTAATTATTGTACGCTTAATAATTATTGAAACGCTGTTACAACTTTAATTTAATGATTGCACACAAATTTGAAAAAAAGCAAACGATTTTACTAAAGAAATTTAAATTATATATAAACTCGATTAGTTATATTGCATTATATTTCAATGTTTTAAATAAAGCAACAGAAAACACAAGTTGCACCTTTTTTTCTTTGAAGCTTTTACAAAATAATAATCAGCAGAATTTTATGTATCATTTGTTTATTAAATAACATAAAGTTTATTAATTATCTGTCAATTGACAGAATAGTTATCGGTTCGATTTATGTAAACTCGACTCGCTATATCAAATAACGAGGCGATGTTATCTGTAACTATCTGGATTCGATCCAAGTTTTTAAGAAATAGACTTATCCACGGAATCTTGCATCAATCTATTCATCCATCCATCCATCTGAGAACTATTAATAGACAAGCAAATCTGAGCTGCATGCAACCGCTAGAATATATACTAAATAAACTTTCAAACGAACAGATCTCCGAATAGACAAGTAGCTAAATAAACAGACAAGCGTTTAAAAATAGATACTCAAGAATTTTTGCACAAATTAAATTTAAATTAAAGCTTTCTAAAATCTTTAAAAGTTTGAATAAAAGTTGAAAAAGTAAACTATACAAAAATATACAAAATAAAAGTTTAAACTACATACCAGGTTGTTAAAAA
The DNA here is from genome assembly GCA_034700105.1 of Oconnorella tubifera. Taxonomy (NCBI): domain Eukaryota; kingdom Metazoa; phylum Annelida; class Clitellata; order Enchytraeida; family Enchytraeidae; genus Oconnorella; species Oconnorella tubifera. Next base: position 6,527 of record JAQIXG010001735.1, on the reverse strand, counting down.
ACGAAAAACCTAGGCCCGTTCAGTTTCGCATTTTTCCGCAAGCGCACACGTTTGCGTACATTTCACGCAAGGCCAGACGGTAGCTGCGGAAGACGTAGAGAATTACACAGTTTTTACTGCTTACCTGAAAAACTTAGCTGCGGAAAACTTGCGTAGCGTAAGAAGCTGAATGCAGAGCTGCATGCACTACAGGAAAACTGGTGTTTGCAATACCAGCTTTAGAAAATTTACTTTTTTAATCGGCCCATAAAATATTGAGGTTTGAGATTTTCGTTTTGATGATTTTAAATTAATTTCATCTTCAGTTTGTTTCTTTATTTAATGCATGTTTTAATGAGTTTTTAGAATTAATCATCGTAGCATCATAAGATAATCAGCATGATCGTAGAATTATTGATTTAGCATCTTAAAGGATATTTTGTGCTCTATTTTATATGCTGTGTTTATTATTTAATTTATCAACTCTAATTTTGTTTAAATTCTTCGCCAAGAATTGCTGCAGATTCAAGGATATAATTCGTGAGAGCTGCAACTTTGAAGAAAATTGTTTGATGTGTTTGCTAGCTTATAAGCGATTCCTTATAACAGACGCGCGCTCTCTCTCTCTCTCTCTCTCTCTCTCTCTCTCTCTCTCTCTCTCTCTCTCTCTCTCTCTCTAGCCGATTGCAGGTTATCCTAAATAGCTAAAATAATGAGCAATAATTATCCATTTACCCCTCAGAAATAACGAACAAAGTCGTCACTGAAAAGTTTAACCAGTAGGCCTTGCCGTTAAATATAATTTTCTATCACAATTTTATCAATACTTTTATAATATTGTTCCTCTTTACATCATTTTACATTATTAACTTTATTTGTAAATTTCTATCAGCTTAGTTTTACCAGTTTATTATTGTCTTTAAACTAAATGTTATGCCATGAATTATTGGGTCATTTTTAAATGATGCATCCAGTGGCGGCCTGGCTTAATTGTCTGAGACTCTAGGCTTTTCATTAAAGATGAAAAGCCGAACGTTATCGACAAAAATTAATTATAATCTTTATTCAATATTAAGTATTCACCGATCAGTCGAGTGATCGGTAAACACTTAATATTAAATAAAGATTATAATTAAATTTTGTCGATAAAAATTAAAAGATGCACATAATTAAATTTTGTCGATAAAAAAACATGCACATTTTTTATAAAAAAATTCTTGTTCTCTGCAGGTACAACAGAAAATGGAATCCAGTTGCTCTCATTTACAACATTTTGACTGAAAGGAATCATCTGCAACTAAATTTAATTCTACATCTTTTACTGCAAGGAATCTGATTCTGCAACTTTTCTGAGAGTTATATTTTAATAAATTCAATTGTGATAACCTGATCGCAGTTTACTTATCACATTATAATGATCATTTGACACTTTGCCACATTACTAATCCTTGGCGAAATTTATGCTGAAATTAACAATGATATCATCTAGTCGACTCTATATATATATACTCTTATTGTTTCCTTAAAATTTTGGTATAACATTATGACGATCTAACTGTATATACCTATTATATATGCCCCTGCAGAATGTCGAATATAGATACAATGTTTTATTGTCATAAATCTATATTATAAACGCGTTGTTAACAAAACGGGGATTAATTATAACCATAATGTCTACACATTCATAATATGCGTTGTTCTTGAATTGCAACTAACATATTAAACAGACATATAGAATATAAAAACTCTGATTATAATAATGATGACTGTAAGCTCTTATATTTAAGAGCCTATCTAAATTTCTAATACAATTTAATGTACAGTACGTGCCGTCCGTATAACAACACACTACAAAAGAGCAAAGTTTTAAAATCAAATCGCTGAAAACCTTGAGTTTAAATTCGCAGCTCAGCCCAAAAACGAAAGCGCCAATCGTTTTTCAACCGTTTTTCAAGCCAGATTTATAAAGAGCTGCAAATATCAAGCCGAAAACTTTACATTGCAAAATTCCATCGAAATTTTCGTGCAAGCAGTATTATAATGCAAGTGGTTTTAAGTATATTCATTTTAGACTAAACATTTGTTTAAAATCTTTATATTACTCTAACTATCCGATTCAATGAAATATCAAGGAATCGAATATAAAACAGTAACAATTATACAATAGTTCGCAAGAACTATATAATTATTTGTGTTATTCTTAAAAACGAAACCGAAAATTTTAGGAAGCTTTAGTTACTAAAAGCTCTCCAGGTTATCTGCTATTACTACCAATTGCAGTGTAAGAAATTTGATCTAAAAATTATTTCTTCCATTATAATTGTAGTCTTTTTAGAGCTAGCAAATTTCACTATCAATTTGAGCATATTACATAGAAATATTAAATTAGTAATTGATGATCATTTGTCGTATAATCTATAATACAGGTAAGCGTATAGATTACTTATATTTTTGTTGTACGTAAGTATTTATAATAAGACTGTGAACATGTAGTTTTATATAGCTGTTTTTACCAAGTTATTTAATTGTTTTAAGCCTACTTAAGGCTTACTGTTTTAGCCTAGGTTTTTCTCTGCTTTTTATCTGCATAATCCTAGGCTACTTATGAAAGTTATTCGCATAATCTTTTGAAAATATATTAATAACATGGATTACGGATTCTATAATTATAGACTTACATAATATACTGTATTGTTGAAATTGCTTGATTTCGAATTCCCGATATGCTAGATATCCTCTATATTAATAGAGGCCTACTACTCGTTTAGACTTTATATTATTATGTGCTTTTACAGACAAGAATCTGAGTAATATTTCTCTTTTTTTCATACCCCTCTGCCCCCCCCCAAAAAAAATGTCATGATAAAAATCATTTGTACGATGTTCATTTTCTACTTTATAATTTTGTACGATATTTAAATTTGAAACTGCACTGACCATTACTACAAAGCTATTTACAATAGCATTGATGACATGCTGTAAATTTCTTCTCATTCCAATCAGTTTGTGTTATGGAAGACCCTGGACTTGTGAAGATCTCCTGATGTAAATTTATTTTACATTAATTTCTTACTTTAATTTATTAGTCTATTTATACTAATAATTTAATGGTATTTGGTGCAGTTTAAAATGGCATCGCTAAATGCATGGGCTAATACACCACCCCCGTCTCTGCCGTCTATGAGTAGCTATATAGCTGGGAAATTAACCAACTTGGACGAGATCTTCTCAATCTGACGCAGGATCAGAAAGACAGGACGCTTATAATAAAAGGTCTGATGATTCGAATGATGCAACTGATATCGTTGGTTTGATTCTGAAGAAAAAGTTAAAGAAAAGAGCTTTTGATAGTGTCAATGTTGATGAAAAACAGAATCAATTCGCATTCCATTTGAAACTGCTCAAGGTTTGGTACTAATTTATAGTTGAGACAGTTATTATTTGTAAAGTTATGATGATTTGGTATTGAGTATATTTGATTTAAGTACATCAGAGTTTAAATGTCAATTGCAGATGAGTGTATATACAGTACTTATATAATGCTATGTGTATATACATAAAGCTATGTATTACTTATGTGTAAATTTATAATAATTTATTTTTTCTTTTAGTCTTTATTATGTAATTGAAGGATAAATGGAATCTTGGGCCAAATTGCAAATATACAAAATACATTATATTCAGGGTACATGTAGCATTCAGTATCGCATTGTAAGCTTATTTTTACTTTCTGTCTAAATTATTGCTATTTTTTTTGTTTAATTTCAGAGTTACTAATGTTACTAATACGTTGCAGATGGATTCACTGAATTGTTTGAATCTTTATTAGCTTTATTTTCACATTTCTGAAATCTTCCCTGTGAATTATGCTAATAATAATAATGTTAATATACTGCAGATGTGGATACAGTCTTGTCTACCGGATTGAAATTTACATACGATACTCTTTCTATCACTATGTCAAGAGTTCCAGGTTTTATATTTTATTCAATTACAAGTTTAAAAAAAAATAGTTTTAATTTTTTAGTTGCGTTTTAATTTTGGTTTCTTTTCGTATATAAACTAACATTGAATTTCTTTTGCTTCTTTTACTTATAAATTGTTACAACAAAGATAGTAATAACAAAATTTGATCTAATTTGGTTTTTTCAAGAAATGAGAGTAATTGCTTATTAAAATGACTTTTTAAAAAATGCACTCGGCATAAACTTGCGAAAAGTTTCTACTTAAGATTTATCTGAAAGTATATAATTTTTTTTAGCATCCCAATCAAATTTATTCTTTGTTATAGTCTTAACTGATTTTTTTATTAATTGACAGTACAATGTGTTACATCAAATATTCTTACAATTATTTAAGATGCAGGTGTCACGGTTGCACCACTTCCCCCTCCTGCATCTTTAAGTGACTTTTGTATGTTAGATCTACGACTTGACCCACCAGCTAACTCACTCAGTATCGCAATATCAAAATTTGAGCTACCCCTAAACGAAAAACATCTACAAATGCTACAAAATAAAGAATTCATGGAGAAAATTTGATCGAATCAAAAGTTTAAAGATCTAGTCGTAGATGTTGATCCCAGTGGTATTTCCATATCTGGTGTATCACCAGCATAGCCCAGAACGCTTATTTAAGCATTCTAGAAAGTTTCCAAATAATGGAAAACTATATCGTGTTACTTTGAATCTTGCTGATTCACTATTAAGTCTGCTGAAAATGGATTCAGGAAAAAACCTCGCTCAGAAATTCCTCTCCGATGCACTAATCGAAGTAAGGTGGTACTAAGAATCGGTGCGATTGGCATTGTACGCTTTCGATGACGATAACTTACAGAAAGCTGTTAATTTATTTTTAAAAAAATTCACTGAGGAAAGAATTGCCATTACGAGCATGAGCACAATTGCCAGTGCCGGAGTGATCTGGGTGAAATCTCTTGAAGAGCTTAAGAGAAAGTATACGCCGCTAGAAATTTCAACACACTTGGATCTTAACCAAGTTATTTTTGCGTGTGTCTATGATGTTTCTGATGAAATAGCTGATAAGATTAATAGATTCATCGAGGATAATGATAACGCCGAGAAATTGGTTCCAGCTACTGAAATTCAAGCGAAGATCATTAAAAAATGCGGCGCGAATGATTTTATAAACTGGAGCACTGAGATACTGGGCATTGGGGGGATGATTAAAGCGAAACTAAAGAAGGTTTCAAAATCAAGGGAACCAGTAACTTAGTGGGGAAGATTTCCACTGAAATGTTGAATATGAAGCAAAATATTAAACAATCGAATGGTTTAGTTATCGATACAGCTGGTGCTTGCAAATATTTTAAGAGTCCGGATGGTGCAAGTGTTGTTCGCGGATTTGAGAATAAGCATAGTGTTCTGTTTGAGATCGAGAATGAATTAAGTAGAATTAGTCAGAAGCCGAATATGTTGAGAACTTTTGACATGGGATTTGGGTTGACTTTGAGTATTTGGCAGGGAGATATAGTTTTCTTTAATGTTGGTGTGATTGTGAGTCCATCTTCTTCAGCTTTAGACATGCAGAGTTCGCTTTGGTCTGCATATCTCAGCAGCGGGTAAATTTGTCATTGATATTTTATTATTTTAGTATGCTATTAAAGTTGGACAATTGTATTGAGATATATCTAAAGGAGTTAGTTGGATGATCTACATCAATGTAGAAAATAGGTGTATAGGTAAACAAGTAATAGATATTAAGCTTAATATATATAGACAGATATTTTGTAGCTTATAAGCAATATTGATGAGATACCTTTTTTACTATGTGTAGCTTCTTTGTAAAATTGAATATTCAGAAACAAATTCATGATATTTATTTTATTTTGCTATCATATTGACTAAAGAAAGATATATATAAATAATGAGTCAAATAATTGTCTGCGACATCGTCCCTCGATGGTTAAACAGACGTTAAACTTTTATTGATTGATTGATTGATGAGCCCCAATAATGTACAACTATATAATCATAAAAAATCACTTTTTTTCTTGAATAAAAAGAAGACAGTTATTTTGTATATTTAGTAGTAATGCGTTATGAATTTATCTCAAAACATTCAGTTTCATGAAAAAAAATACAGGGTAATAAAGATATTATTTAATTTAAATCTTAAACTCTTTTTTCTAAAACAAAACTTCCAAATTTTTATTCCCAGCTGGTAGCACTACAATTCGCGACGAATGCTTAAAATTCATCCAACAAAACGGCCTTGGTATGGAAGGACAAGTCTTCTAAACTTCTGCTGGAAAACTTTCCGCTTCCGCTATAATCCACAGTATCGGTATAAAAAGATGGGGTTCATTTATATCTAACATTTCATTATGCACTTCTTCAGATAGTGTAGTCATTATATAAATAATATTAAAAAAAAAAAAATTAATACCTTCGAGTTTCACCTAATAATGAACTAATACTGCAGCTAAATAGGTAGCTAAATAGCTCACGCAGGTAAATAGGTAGCTAAAATGTTTTTATGCCAGCTCCACGACGTCGAGCCTTAGGTACTCCACTTCCTATAAT